>WBNM01045814.1:108618-148032 GCA_013399055.1 Ramphastos sulfuratus
GTTTTGGTTTGGTTTTGGTTTTTTGTTTTTTTTTCCAAACAGACAGGAATCCACAGATGCATGGAAGGGACATTTCCTGAACTATATGCCACAGAAAAGGATCCAGCAGGGAAATGTAGAAACCAAATGTGAAATTTCTCCCACAAATGAGAGAATGGAAAAAAAGAGCACAACCATATTAGCATCTTTTGTGGCAGTCAGGGGAAGGGCAGGGAGGTAAGAGAAATACTCTTTGAGTTGGTTTCACTCAAAACTGATTTTCAGACACAAGACTGGTGAGATTTGAGCTTGCAAAGCTGTGAGCCTCAGTATGAGTATAATGATGTGTTTCATAATATTAGCAGTATAATGAATGAAACGTAGTAAAGCTTAAATGACAAATCGGAACCTGTATGCCAAAAACAAAGTAGTACAGTGGGACACACTTAAAGAAACAGTCTTTACTGGTATAGGAAAATATAGCAGTATGCAAAAGGGCTGCAGAGGGAAGAGCTATACCTGACATATAACCAGGGGCATCTAAATAACTGCTTGAAATAGCAGGTTTGTTTCCTCCTACTTCTTAAGGATTTACTGGGACACTTCTGGAACAATTCACTCAGCATTCCCACCGTTGCAGAGAGTGATCCACAGTTTCTGAAATCCAGACAGATTCAGATTGCCTTCATCACCAAGCAGTTGCTCACTTGTTTTCTACATCCAAACTGTTTGTACAAACCTTTAATGAACTTTGATTTTTCTGTTACAGAACATCTGCTAACATTTTTCAGCCACTGTTTATAGAATTCTTTAAAGGTCAAGTATGATTCTGCTGAAATGCATCATGTCATCATTTGATGTTGATCACAGAATATTAACCCTTTATTTTTTTACTTTCTTTTGTACAACTGCAAGGAGTGTGAGACTACTGAAGGAACAATTTTCTTGTTTTCTCTCCGAGTGAGGATTATTTTGGTAGGTATATTGGATGGAAAATTCCTGCATGAAAACCCTGTGTGAGAACCCAGCTCTGCAAAAGGTATTCAGGCAGCAGTCTAGTACTACATTACCTTCAGTAATTTCCCTGGTTCCTGGGGACTGGCTCATTATTTTACATTTTGGCACACAGATACAGACTGGAACATTTCATGGAGATAACTCTTGAAGCAGAGTTGAAGACTAGTCTCTGTATTCCTGGCAGAGGGCTGTCTAAACACTCTAGTCATTTCCTGAAGTACTGAAACACCCATTTACTATGACATTAGATACTAGCTCACACGAGCATGATAACTTGGTTTACAAAGCCAAACATTTCTTTCTGAAATCAGAGATCTGTTATGATATCACACAGACATTCTGACCAACTTCCTATTCCAGCAAACCAATTCAAAAGGTCATTAGCTAATCAAACCTGAATCTTACATCAAAACTCAAAACTATTTCACAATAACATTTGTTCAGAGCATAGATGGAACTGATTAATATCTCTCTTCTTTTCTAACCTCACAACAAGTGAATCTACACATTTCATGGCCACTTACTCTAGTTGTTATAGTAGACACAAAAGGCTTTCAGATTTTTTTTTTTTCAAAAGGTATTTTACAGTCAAAATCTAAATCTGTTTAGGGAATTCATTCCTGTCAAACTCAAAGTACTGAGTCATTCTCCAACACAACATGAAAAGTGACTTACTGTGAATCTGATCTAGGTCCCAGCATCATCTCACCAAGACTGCTGCAGTTTGTACTTCAATGCTATTGCTGGATGGTCTGTTATAGACTGGAAAAAAAAGATGAAAAAAATCAAGTAAAATAAGTTAAGTGTATGTGGTAGCTGCTGTTATCTTAGATGCTTACCTAACAGAATATAGAAAGAAGTGTAAGGAATACAGCAGAAATGTTAGCAAAGCACAAGTTACATTTGTAAACAGATATTTTTCTCTGAAGGTAGGTCTGTTTCCTTTATTTATTAATATAAACTGGGGTAAATCTGTGGACCTCCATGTAGCACACATACACTGGCAGATAAATTAACTTATCACCCAGATTTCTACTATAAAACAAACACAATTGTCATGATAAGAAAAAAAAAAAAGCTGGTTGTTACTTATTGGTTAAAAAATTTTAAGACTGGAAAGAATTTGAAGGGGGCCTACAGGAAGGCTGGGGAGGGACTATTTACAAGGTCTTGCAATGACAGGACAAGGGGCAATGGGTTTGAACTAGCAGAGGGGAGATTTAGGCTGGATGTCAGGAAGAAGTTGTTTGCAGTGAGGGTGGTGAGGCATTGGAACAGGTTGCCCAGGGAGGTTGTGGCTGCTCCCTCCCTGGAGGGGTTCAAGGTCAGGTTGGACGAGGCCCTGAGTGACCTGTGCTAGTGGGAGGTGTCCCTGCCTATGGCAGGGAGTTGGAACTAGATGATCCTTGAGGTCCCTTCCAACCTTACCATTCTATGATTTCTATATATGTCAGAAACTTCATAGATAATTTCAGTTTATACTATGGGCCAAAGTTTTCCCCTTAGATCAAGTCAAAGCAGAAATGGATTGATAAAGAGTCAAAGCCAAGAACAAAAGGCACTGAAAGTACACAATAGTTTCCACCAGGATGCTTCCTCAGTTCCTCTGAAAGAGCTTCAGCCCTGTCAAATGATGATCAGCTACAACAGCAGAATACTGCCAGTAGAGAGGGCACCAGGAGCTGAGTTAGTGCAAACACAGAAATGGTGGTTAGCCCCTGGAAGTAGCCTAGAAGAAAGGGAATTGCCTCATGCAGAAAAGTATGCACAACTTAAACTTTGGCATTTCAATGATCTGGCTAATGTCATAATTGCAGAAAAATAAACCCATACAAATCACACATCAGCAGAATTAAAGAGATTGTCGTGAACAGCAGGCAGCAAAGTTTGCAACTGGTAGGAAAATGCTGTACAGGGCAAAGAATCAGGATCTTAATTACTACGGGAAGGGTTGCAACAGAGCTAGAGCATGTTAAAACCAAATCAAATTAGCAAAGCTGTTGTAAGACCACATACAGATTGTTTACATGGTTCTTTAGATATTGTTCATAGGGCATCCTTTTCACCCTACTGCATTTTTCCATTGTGCTGAGGTCTGCTCAGCTGCTGTTTTAATGGGGTTAAGGTTAAGCTTGCTTTCATCACTGATCTATAATTAGGATGGTTGTTATTCTGTGGTTTCTTAGAGCCATATGGTTATCTAATGCTAGCAAGACCTGCAGTGCTTCAGATTCTGTATATTGCTTCCTGTCTGGCTTCTGGTTTCTTCATTTTCTGCAGCATTTCATAGGTTGTCTATATAAGGAAGGAAAAGGAAATCAAGGTCTGTGTTTATTGTGCTTCCTGGAGATTAATATTCCCCTATGAATAGCTTTGAAAAGATTTCAGCCATGCTTGTCTTGCTTTTTCTGCAAAAGAATATACCCTAAGAGCTACAAGGAAAACTGTTCAAACTTGCTTCTGTGTATTTGTCAGAACACTATTTGTTTTATTTTACTGAGGTGCACCAGGGGAGTACCAGTTAACATTCTTCAACTAATACTGCCACTATAAAACCAGATTCTTTTTCTTCTTTTATTTCCAGTTATTTTATTGTTGTTGTTGCTTCCAGTAGTACTCAAAAGAAGTTAGGCATAGAAAGGTATGGAGTGGTCAGGCAGGTGATAAGCCCTGCCATGGTAATTCAGTGTTCAGTAGCCTAGTGGTTTGGCTTTTAGAGAAGAGAAACTCACCACAGATTTTGACATTCTGTTCTCTGCCAAGGCTGGCAAAGCTTTGAACTGAGAGAAGAGAGATTTTCATATTGAACTTTCTTCCCCCCCTCCCCTGCAAAAAGCCAGAACTGCAGGCCAGAACTGTAGATATTTTATAATAAATTTTCTGTTTCTTAGAAATGAGTTTTGCTCATTTTGCTCTAATACTCTGTTTTACTTCCTGCTTCCTTTGGGTCCAGGTTTTATTGTTTTAGTGCTGCAGTTTCAGTGCCAATGTCAACTTAAAGACAGGAGCATTTCCAGTTTATAACAGGTCTGACAGTCATTCCTCCAGTCCTTCTAGCTGGAGGCTGAACCAGTGGGCCAGCCCAGATGTTTTTGCAATGAAAGCATTGACTGCAGAAAGAAAACAGACATTTTGGCCATTAACAGGACCCTGGAAAGGAAACACCTCACATGAGAAATAACCCAGAAAACTACACCATTGCAGAACACAAACTGGTCCATGGTATCTCAGAGAAGGAAGAAGTGGCACTAACCATGTACAAGGCTAAAACATTTTGGATTTGGTAGCCATGTGAAATTGCACAATGAAGTTGAAGACTGGATAGAATATGAAAATAGAATGGGCACTGGGAAAACCTGAAGTGGAAATTGCAGCAGGTAGAATACCTTTTGTTAGACATTAGACTGGATGCACAGTTACATAAACTGCCATCAGATTTCAACTCACTGATTCAAATAAATAAGCTTCTGATTCATCATGAAAAAAAAAAGATCAATTTATAGGAACACATTAAAAACATTCTGCTTGCCAGGTTTTTGCGGTGCTCTACATCTAGAGATCATTTTCAAAGGAGAGTAGCAGAATTTAGTTCCCATTGAATTTCAGTGAACTACATCTTTGTATGACCTCTTTCAAAGAAATCCTCTCTACAGCACAGAACTCAGCTATTTTGAGCCTCTTGTCCATATTGCTTGTATTTTAAGGAAGATTGATTGGCATAAGCATACAGAACAACCATGCTCTACAGTACAGATCTTCTCTCCACCACTCCCAGAAGTGTAGTGATTTAGACATGAATTTTAGGTATTTCTTTGCTTCACCTCCTATCCCATAGTGCAGTAACAGGTAACACAGTTCTCCTTGCAACTAGAGCAGCACTACTGTTTCCATTTTACAAATGGGGAACTTGGGAATAGAGGGATTAAGGCACACATCCTCAGCACAGGCTGAGATGTCTGGCTGTTGGCACTACATTTTTTTGAGGATTTGAGTTATCCAAGGCCACACAGGATGCCTTTCAGGGCAGAAAGAAACTGAACTTGGTCTTCTGACATCCAAGTTAGAATCTTTACCTTTCATCCACCTTCCTTCTTAAGTCTTGACTTCAGGGACAGAAATTTTAACAGTTAAGAGCTGCAAACCAGGGTAATACTAATGCCACATGTCACAAAGCAGATTCTGTTCACACAATGTGAGTAGACTGTGAGAATTGTTTTGCCTCTGGAACAAACACTGTGCAGAATGGATTGCATCTCCCCAAATTTAATATAAAAAAAGAGCCCATGTAAGAGTCCATCTGGCAGAAGCATATTTTTAACATGAAAAATAAAAGAGAGCTCTTAAACATCAGTGCTTCCACATCAAAAGACAGTAAATCAAAATTAGACATAATTTCTCATTGCAGCCAAAGGATTTTACCTCTTTATAAAAATGTGGTGCCTGAGAATATCATGGTTGTTGATAACAAGGACAGTGAATAATAAGTAATCAAATGCTCCAACAGATTAACAGGCAAGGACCTAATGGAGGACATTTAGTAACAACCTGACAAATACACCACCCAGCAGCATCTGTGTCGCACAACGAGGGCGAATGCTGTTTGCGTGGGTTTCAAATCAATAATCAGCTTGCTGCTTCCCTAGCAGATACCTTAAGTGGAGATTAGAATGATGTGGATTATAGCACCTCTGCCACTAAATTTGCCTTTACTTTCATTTGAAGAGAACAAGTTTCACTGCTTCGGAAAAGCTGCTCAAGGTCCTGCAAATTACTGAGCGCCATCTACTGTTCGCTTGGCTCTGGCTGCGGCAGCAGCCTGGGGAGCTGCGCGGCGCAGTCTGAATCGTACTTCGCAACGACACAAAACACAAACATTTTTAAATGGCAGTGTACCCGCTCCAAAAATCGGTTCTCATTTTCCACGAGAGAGTTTTTAAAGCATTAAAAGGTAGAGCTACTAATTTGAGATTAAAATAATTACACCTTGACTTTAGGAACAGAGTCTCTTTCTCTTTCACAGCGTCACAGAATGTCAGGGGCTGGAAGGGACCTCAAAAGTTCATCCACTTCAACCCCACTGCCAGAGCAGGATCACCTAGACCAGATCACACAGGAATGAATCCAGGCAGGTTTTGAATATCTCCAGAGGGAGACTCCACAACCCCCCTAGGCAGTCTGTTTCAGTCACCCTCACAGGGGAAAAATTCCTCCTCATGAAACTTCCTATGCCTCAGCTTCCATCCATTGCTCCTTGTCCTGTTATCGAGCATCACCCAGCAGAACCTGGCTCCAGCCTCCTGGCACTCACCATTTACATCTTTATAAACATTAATGAGGTCACCCTTGAGTCTCCTCCTCTCCAAGCTAAAGAGCCCCAGCTCCCTCAGTCTCTCCTTGTAAGAGAGATGTTCCATTTCCTTCATCATCTTTGTGGCTCTGTACTGGACTCTCTCAAGTAGTTCTATGTCCCTCTTTGTTCCAAATACTTCGGTGAGAAGATAATACAGATCCTTAATCCTTTTCTTATCACTCAATAAATTGCAATATTAGTTACTGCCTACACTTGAAAAAAAAAACCCACAACAAACCAATGAAACAAACAAATCCAGCCCACCAGACATTGAGCTATCAATGGCTGTGTTCTAATGATTATGAATATCCAGGGAGTTTTTAACTTTTCTTTTTTTTTTTTTTAAGAGCTAATACCTTACTTACCTAGGGACAGCATGACATTAGACATATTTCAGATAGGCCCCTGCCTTCCTGAATTACAGATTTACAAATATTTTTCCTTCAGGTTGCCTTACATTTCCATAAGGAGAGAGTAGACAAATGTCAAGACTGGTAACTACATGGACCAATTCTCCATGCTCTTGCATCCGCAGTTTCCTTTTTTTGCATTCACGTTTGCAAGTATGAGATTCTACACCTAGTTCAGGGTGGCCCCAAACACAAATCTAGGCTGGGTGAGGAGTGGCTCAAGACTGCTCTTGAGGAGAAGAACTCAGTGGTGCCAGCTGACAAAAAACTCAACATGAGCCACAGTGTGTGCTTGCAGCACAGAAGGCCAGCGGTGTCCTGGGCAGCATCAAAAGAAAAGTGGCCAGCAGAACAAGAGAGGTGATTCTCTCCCTCTACTCTGCTCTCATGAGAACCCATCTGGAGTACTGCATCCAGTTCTGGTGCTCCCAGCACAAGAAGGACATGGAACTGCTAGAGAAGGTCCATGAAGATGATCAGATGGCTGGAGCACCTCTGCTTTGGGGACAGGCTGAGAGAGTTTGAGCTGTTCAGCCTTGAGAAAAAAAGGCTCTGGGGAAACCTCATAGCAGTCTTCCAGTACCTGAAGGGTGCCTATGAGAAAGCCAGAAAGGGACTTTTTCCACAAGAGTTGCAGTGATAAGGCAAGAGGGAGTGGCTTTAAGCTTGAGGAGGGTAGATTTAGACTGGATATTAGGAAGAAATTCTTTACAATGAGGATGGTGAGACAGTGGAACAGGCTGCCCAGGGAGGTCATGAATGCCCCTTCCCTGGGCCAGTGTTCAAGTGTTCAAGGCCAGGCTAGATGAGGCCTTGAGTGACCTGGTCTAGCACAAGGTTTCACTGCCATGGCAGGGGATTGGAACAAGATGATCTTTAAGGTCCCTTCCAACCTAAACTGTTCTATGAATCTATGAATTATTTGTAAAATTGTGGTCTGTAGTCAGGAAGTGAGAAGGAAACAAAGGAGGTGCCACTAGGCTTAGTGGATGTTCAAGCTGTCATTGACCTGCCTATTCTATCAGCTCAAGATCACTTTAATGATCTGCATAGGTAGAAAACAATCTGTGGTGATCAGCATTCACTGCTCTGTGCTCCTTGGCTCACGAGTGAGTAAATCCTGGAAAATGACATGTTGAAAAAGACATGACAAATGCTGCTGTGTCCTAGAAATACTATACGCTTTCATCACTTCTCATCTCCCATATCAAGGCAGGTTTTGTTTCTTGCCCTAAAGTTGAGATATCTCACAGCTCATAGTCTTAGCTCTAGAGTCAGCAAAGAGAGATGCACCATCTTTTGACTATAATGTGTTGTGTTTGGTGGGTTTTGTTGGTGTTTTGGTTTTTTTTTCCATTGAGTAAATTCACAAGCACTATACTCAAATACCTTTGAATATATTTAAGAACTTAGGTGGAGTATTAGCTTTCCACAAGCTGACAACACAAAGGTGTTCTAGTGCTCTATCACTTAGAGCCAACAGGGTGAGGAACAATAACAGGTACTGCAAAATGCTTAGCTCCCATGTCCAACTGTAAGGATCACCAAGGGTCTTGGAAACAGTGAAATGCATTAGCAGTGATTTTGGACTCTCATGGAGAGCTCTTCTGAAACGGGTCAGCCTATTCCCCTTCCAGACTTGGTTACTTTGAGACAGCTTAGGTGCCTTTAAGTAGCACTATATTGCAAAGCGTAGATAAAGAGACTGACATGAAGAGGACCAAGGAGGAAACTGAAAGGAAAGAAGTTAAAATCTTTCCCTGAGAAGGAAAATTGGTGCCCAGTTCTTCAGTCTTCAGTTCAGTCCAGGGAGTTTCTCCATAGCAGTTTTGCAGGGAAGAGGCTGCACACACTCTACAATGGAGCACAGTGTGGGTGCGGTGAGAGCTGTAAAGGTCCATGGCAGCATGGCAGGGCTGAGAGGCAGTCTTTGTCAGCTCAGAGCCACACAGACAGGCTCACACTAGTCTATGCAGGCCAACAACACTACCTAACAATGGCTTGTGGTGTTTTACATCCCTCTGCATTATGGCCCCCATTCATTGTACGTGATGGCCTCTCAGTCATTCAGTTTCATAGCATTCCAGCCTTGCTTTTGAGAATGGGAACTGCAGAGGTTTACTGCATTGTCACGTTCTGAGGGGGGAAATAGCAGAGTTTGTGTTACCCTGCAATCTCTAACACTTCATTTTGAGGCATAACACAACTGCCAATATTCAAGCTCAGCTTTTGACTGTAACTCTGAATTTGGACTTCAAGCTGGGTAATTTTTCAACCATCACTTTGCATGAATACAAGTTTTATGTACGAAATAGAAAGCACACAATGCAGTATTACAGTCCCCAAGCCTGATGTGTTCATGAGTCAGACCTCCCATGAGCTATGACTAATCTAGAAACTAATGTGGGGTTTTTTTTTTCTTTTATAAGTACAAATAATTTAGTTTTTCCATCTACCTTTGGAATTATCAGGAGATCAATCAGGACACAGCATGATTCTGCCTTTGGCTTTTGCATTGGGCAGAAAATTCCCATAAGGGTTCTATACTGGCTGAGATCCCAGACAGCTGGAACCTGAGAGACTCCAAAGAGTCAGCAAGGGTAATTTCAACTTCCATGCTGACCTCCTGATCTCTCAGCTTTGCCTAGACAGATGGCTTATACGAGGACAGGTAGGAAAAGGGGTCCTCAACAGTTGGTAGCTGTTATAACCCCAGGCCATCACGAGACACAGCAGTGGCTACTGGCCAGTAATGGTTGAGGCTGTGAAAGGCAAGACTAACTGGAGCGTAGAAGGAAGGCCACTACAGCTCCTGAACTCTGCATCAACATCTTCAGAGTCAAGTGAAGAATGAACCACAATGGGATCTGGAGAACCATTTCAAATTCCAGAATCTCAGTGGAGGTCATTTGACTCTTCAGACTGGCCTACTGATTTCCTACATTGGCCTATCCAGTTAAAAGCATTGAATTTGCTGCTGTCACCACGTGCAATTGTTCAGCAGTTTAAAGACCGTGGATAATAGATTTCCCTATAACTCCACAAAAAGCAGGGGTTTGGGTTTTTTGTTTTGGTTTGGTTTGGGTTTTTTTTTTGTTGTGGGACACATTGGAGACAACAGAGGATCCTGCTCTGAATAGATGCTTCGATTGAAGAAACAAAAGACTGCATTGTTTACCCAGTTTCATCCAGGGGACCAGATATTTCTGTTGGAGATATTTCAACACTGAAGTTGAGATGCCTGAATTTCTCAGATTGGAGATATTTCAACACTGAAGTTGAGATGCCTGTGTTTGATATCTTTTAATATACTTATTTTAATCTAAAGCTGAAACAGACTTACGGCTATTGCCAAAGACCTACATCAGGATAGCAGACAACTGAATGCTCATCAAGCAAGACAAATACAATCTGTCCCCCAGATGAGCTTTGCTGAGTGTACAGAGAGAGAAAATTGAGCAGTGCTGCATCATCTTGCTAACAGAATCTCACCAGTTCAAGTTCTGAGAGTCAAGCTTTTCAGAGGGCCATGAAGAATCATTCCTCTAAGTCCAAAGTGTTGAGAAGTTTAGAGTCATCACTGGACTCTTGCTCTTGTCATCTTTTGTAATTCTGGCAATTCTTTATGCAAATCTGGGATCACCTCCACAGCTTCCATATAGTAAGACCTTCCTTCACTTGCAGCTCTGAATTAAGATGTGCACCTTTCTTTTGAAATATCACCTTAGGGTAATTCTACAAATTCTGGAAATTCTAAAAACCAATACATAAAATCTTTCTGAATAAATCATGTCTATGAAGTGTCTTTTAATTAATTTTGTGTGTACTGCTGAAGCCTCAGCCTGATTACTTCAGACTCCACTTCTTGATTCCATAAAAGTCATCAGTCTGTGGCAAAACTTATTCTAGGGAGACAAAACCATGCACCTGCATAGAGAATGGAAAAGTTAACCCCATTAAACAGTTCTTAGAATTTCCTGGGCTATAACCCAAACAGCAATTGCAAGATGACCAATGTAGCTACAGGCAGGACTCAAATGCCAAATAAGTGATGAGATTTTGAACACCATGGTTCTCTTGGATCCCTAACACCTCCACAAGCTGCAAAATGATGGAGCTCTTATATTTGTAAGTGAATAGAGCAATTTGTATTCAGAACTAATTTAACATGTAATACTGATTCATCAAAAATAGAAATCCTCTGAAAGCTTAAACATTGCCTGGTCTGTGAATCTTTATGAATTATACCATTTAAAGAATCTCATTTTATGAAATGGAACAAGATTAACTAAAAGACTTAGCCTTTTTCAGGGACAGTAATAATACTGCTTATGTATTATTTTTATTCACATAGCACATCTAGGATGAGCTTGTACTGAAAACAAAATAGAGACTGCAGTAGGATACCGAAGCTCCTTGTTAATTAAGAATTCTTCATGTCTTCTGCAGGAAATGACTGACAAAGTAGAGCAAAATATAAAACAACCCAACTTACTGAAGAGTTCTTCTGCAAAGGGGCTTCAGCCAGGTTTCTTTCGTTTTTTGGGTTTTTTTCAGACATGTTTTTTCTCTTTTGAAAGCTGAAAATGTGCCCAACTCTGCAGCTGCAGTAACAATGGTAAATACTTTTGTATACGAGGACTCATTCTGCTCATCTGTAAGTGATGCA
This sequence comes from Ramphastos sulfuratus, assembly GCA_013399055.1. Classification (NCBI taxonomy): domain Eukaryota; kingdom Metazoa; phylum Chordata; class Aves; order Piciformes; family Ramphastidae; genus Ramphastos; species Ramphastos sulfuratus. Next base: position 120,044 of record WBNM01045814.1, read on the forward strand.
TAGCACATATGTAATTTAGTTCTCCTTGGTGGGTTGTTAAGTGTTGAGAGTGAACTTAGGAAATGTAGTCACAGAGGCAAAAGCTTCATTTGTCTAATAGAAGCATGTCTGTTGACCTGCAGCTTGGCTGCTTCCCCTCAGACTATCGATCGCTTGGATTCCTGTCAGTTAGACTATGGCAGGTTGAGATGCTTACATGCTCTAATCACAATCCCCAAGGCTACCTACAGATGCAAACTCTGCAGGAGAAATGCTAAGATTCAACAACTGTTGAACAGCCTAAAGAGCAGTAATTCAAGTGGTCCCTGTGTGGCAATGGCATCTCTGCAGTCCTGCTCCCGTACAGCAGCTACAGGAACTGGAGAAAACTCAAAGCCTATCTTCACCACACAACCTGTGATGAGAGGGGTGTTACAGTGGCCTTTTATCCAACACCAGGACTGCTTTACAGATTATAGTGCACTGGAAAAACACAAGCAGCACAGACATAAGTTCTATCTGCCAAACCACACGTTTCAAACCATATGGCTTATACTAGCCACAGAGAAGAGAAACAAGCTATGCAGAGCCAACATGGAGACAGAGTAGGGATGGGAAGTATTTGCCAGATAGGCAACGATCACAAAAATCAGAAAATACACACTCCACAGCAAGAGATGTTAATGGGAAGCTCTAGACCTTTGAAACCCTTTGCTGCATCCACAAGAGTAACAAGTCACATTCTGCCACAGCATTTTCACAAAGGGCTTTTGATGCCTTCACCATGTCAGCTACTTACCACCCTCATTCTGTCCTAGCTGTGCTAGCAGAGAGCTATAGAAAATTCAATGCTGACTATGCAAAACTCCTACAATAATGCAAAACTCTTTCAATAAAGGCTATACTCAGTCTTTAGCCAAAACATGGTTCATGCTGTATCCAGTGTTCCTATCCTGCTCCATGAATTATTTCAGAGCTTTTAGATCCCCTCAGATTTTACTGGGTACCTTTTGAAACCAGTTGCTATATTCAATCTTCAAGTGTTGGATTCCTTCAAATGTCAAATCTTCCAAGGTAAAACATGAACACCTGAAGCATAATGTATGAATCTTGAGGGTTAATTTACCTGGGATGGGTAAGGGTTTTTTTCCCTCCTCCTTTTTCTTTAAATAGATAAATAGATAAATAGTTAGATAAATAAATAAATGAGGGAGGGAAAAGGGGAAAAAAAGGGTAAAAGAGAAAAAAAAAAGTTATATAGAGAAGAAACATAATTAATTATAGGGATAAAAATTATAGAAAGTATCTTTCCAGACAAATAAAATTACATTATCAAAAATTATTAAATTTGTTGAGCTTTCAAAAGAAATATTTCATTTCCAATGGGAAAAGTCAAGTGCTTTGAAAGCATTTCCTCATCTTCTCCTGTCTGTCATTTGGAGAGGATGTGAAATATGAGAAGCAAAGAACTTAAGAAGATAAAACTGCAGGACATGATCTGATCCTTCAAGGTCAGCCTTTAAAAAGGAAACTTCAGCTTCTGCTTAAATTTCTTGTTCAAAAATGTAATTTCATAACCAAAAAGTAATTTCATAATGAAAGGTAATTTCATTAAAATGCATGATTTCATCCTTATCCAAACATTTCAGTCAAGTTATTCAATTTGTCCTTCAAGAGTTTTCATAGAAACAAGGGGGAAAAAAACAAAAAACCAAGCACTTTTTTTGTCAGCCAGCTATAAAATCATTGGAAACAGTATCCTCAGCATAAACAAGTATTACATTTCCCTTAGTGGTGATATGTAAAGACAGGATGCATCCTGCCTTTCAGACTACTAGCTCATCTTTGTGCTTTAGAATCTCTGCTGCTTGCTATCTGTCCCATTCCCTAAAAACCTAACTGGTGTAATGGGAACCATTACAAATGGTCAGTTTTCTGAGCAGCAGGAGCAACTCCTATAGGATCCCTTAGCCTTCTGGATGTATGGCTTCAAGCCCAGTTTCAAAAAACCCAAAGTGTTAACAGAAGCCAAACTTTCAGGATTTTGCAGTTCATCCAGCACTCCTATGCCTCATTAAACTCTGGCCCAGGGTTCAAAAAGTCATTCTTTGTTGAAAAAGACCAAATGAGTGAAAAAAATCAACAAAAAAACTCACCCAACAAAATAAAACCCAACCACCGTCAGATCTTCACTATTGCATCAGTTCCTCCCAGTAAATCTCTTTCAAGAGAAGATGGCAATTGCCCTGCTGTACAGTTTGCTCAATCCTAGTAGATTTCAACAGAGATTTGCAGGGAGACTTCTTCAATGAAAGCTCCACAAATTCAGAAGTCCAAATGGGATATACTTTCCAATTAAGGATTAGCATAGTTAGCATGAGGTTGTCAATTTCAATTGGCATGACTGAAACTGAAATGTCAACCCACTTGCCATCTGGTTTATATATATCTAGTCTGGAAAGCAGCAATGAGACAACTGAAAGACTGCTACCATGGAAACAGTACACATACAATAAAGGTTATCTAGAGAGCTCTTAAATCCTTACAAAGTATTGTACTAGTCACCTTGTAGTTTGGGGTTTGGGTTTGCTTCTTGGGACAGAGACAAGTTTAAGGAAGATTTAATTTGAAATGGAGTACATACAGGCAAGCTCTAGGAGAAAAAAAATATTTTTATTTCAGGCCCTGGAAAAAAATCCTAACTAATGCTTTTAGTCCAGAGGGGAAAAAATATTAACTAAAAAAAAATTTTTTTAAAAAAAATTACTACCTTAGCCATATATTTTAATTTACAAAGATTAGACCAGCCAAGAGAGTCTGTTAGACTAATTTCAATGGGGAAGACAACATTCATATGCATTTCATTTAAAAGCAGTAAAACAATAATTTCTAAGAAAGAATTGCCAATGTTTCTGTCAAGAAAGGAAGTTTATATATGTTGTGATATATTGCATAGGTTGTAATGCCCTAACCTAGGCCAAATCTCTTAACTCATATGGATGAACAGGACTGGCTAAATTCCCACTGTTGACTCCTGTACGTAGAATCATAGAATGGTAAGGTTGAAAGTGCCCTCAAAGACCATCTAATTCCAAGCCCCTGCCATAGGCAGAGACACCTCCCACTAGCACAGGTCACTCAAGGCCTAATCCAACCTGGCCTTGAACACCTCCAGGGATGAAGCAGCCACAACCTCCCTGGGCAACCTGTGCCAGTGTCTCACCACCCTCACTGTAAAGAACTTCCTTCTAACATCACAATACCCAGCACCCAGAATGATTTCAAGAGATGTTAGGAGTTCAAAGATATCAAAGAAATTAAGAATGGAAGGGAAGGTTTGATAGATTTTTAGATATTGGAGAATTAGAAGGAAGCAAAGCAGTTGGATGTCTTTCAGATAAGCATGCAGACTTTATCCAGATAAAGTGCTCTGCTGTGCAGCACTAGAGCACAGAACCTGTGCAGAGCTATTCCTACTGATGTATGGTGCTCTCCAGCATACATTAAGCATTGTTGCACCTTAAACAAAAAAAAAGAAGTTTTCATTTTTTTGAGTATGAATCCCTCTATTGTTATCACAGGTCTCAAATTCTGAGACAACTCAACATTCATCTTGTGATGACAAAATGTGCATCTGTGGAAAATAAAGCAAAGAAATGTTCATGAACAGAACAAGTTCTTCAACATGAAGTTACAGTCTTCCAATCCACTCCTGACCCATTCACAGTTACCAAAATTCCTGTCCTATCTCCTATCAGACTGTGACCATGTATAACACATTTTCCCTGTCTTCTGTTATTCCTTCCCTGCATATTTGGAGGTCACTGAAATCTTTCATCCATACAGCACTAAAAATCACATCCAGTTAACCATGACAACACCAATTCTGTCAGATCATCACATTTCAGATGGGCTCCATGTTGAAGGACTAAATGGAAAACAGGCATTCCTTACACCCTGGCATACTGCTTCCTTTCTGATGATACAGTTTTGTCTCTTTGTTGACTTGATTTTATCAACAGCCTGAGAATAAGACTTTAAGTGTTGGAGAGTTTGATCTGAGCACAGCCATTTGAAAGTTTTACTCCTTGGTGACATGAATTCATGTCTCATTAATGTCATTTTCTGTAGATTGGTGTGATCAGTATAAGGACTGAACCAGAAGTTGTCACTGGTTCAAGAATTTTATCAGTATATTAAGAAACAAAAAGATGCCAGAAATATTAGAAGGGGGGAAAAAATAGCATTTACATTTAAATGTTAGTAACTCCAACATTATAGTGGGAATGTTCTCAAACGAATAACAGCACATTTTATGTTGCAGTAAAGATGCTAGTAAATTAGTGCATCTTCCCCAGTCTCTCATCTTCTCCCAAGTTTAAGATATTAATGAACTAAGCAAGTAATTTCATGGATTGAAGGCTTCAGTGGGATTTGGACAGGGAACAGATTATCAGTCACAGAAGACAGATGATACAGAGAGAAATCCAATAGCCATAATTAAGACAGGATCATATCCTGGAAAAAGAATTCATAGCTAGCTTTGGAAAGACTAGGCAGAAATTGGAAGGACATTTTCTCTTCACAGGGACATGGAGGTGTTGGAGTGGGTCCAGAGGAGGGCCACAAAGATGCTCAGAGGGCTGTAGCAGCTCTCCTATGAGGACAGGCTGNTAAGTGTTAACTAACAAAATTAACACCTAACTGTTTGGATTTTAGTGAGCAGTGCAAAACTCCTCTGTAGTCAATAGAAATTCATCACAAAACCCTTAGCCCTGCATTGTTAGAGAAGCTGAAGTTACATTTTCAAGCAGGTGCAAGACCAGCCTGCAAAAGATCACAGGGTGTAGGAGACACATAGAAGTTCCTGGCTAAGACTAGAGAACAGAATCTGGTCCCTTAGCACCAGAACTCAGAAACCAAGTCCCTGGGCTATCCAACATAAAGTGCAAAGAACTTATAATAATGTAAAGCACATATTTGTCCTAGCTAAAACCTGCAAGAAACTACCATATACATGCTCAGAAAATTCCAGGTGGCATGCACCAGCAGCATTGCTTCTGTCAAGCCAGCATGCTCAAAACGTCCCTCACCAGAGAGATGTGCAAACTCCAGAATTAAAAATCCTCACAGTGAGACTTTGAATTTAAGAGTGTAATGTAAATGCACTCCTAGGCAGAAGAAAACTCAATTTATCTGAAAAAGTTTATCAGTCCTCCAAGATCTGAACTATCACAGATTATATATATATATATATATTTTTTTTTTTTAGAGATTTAATTTCTTTATTGAAGATACTTTCATTATTGTTGATACAAAGCAATAGGCAGATAAGGAATTAAACTCTTTTGTCTTTTCCTGTTGTTGCTTGCCCTTCGACCACAAGATAGCAGTGTTTTCCAATTCTTGCTGCTGGGAAACGTTTTTCAGCAAAACCAAAGCAATTCCCATTTGAGAACTGTTGGATTCTTCAGATGGAATGGATATGTAAACTGATACTAATCCCTGCCTTTCTGTACTCCCCCCAGATATATTCAAGAGTTTATCATAGTTCATTTCAGAAGGCAACCAGTGACAGAACAAGAGGACACAGTCTCAAACGGTGCCTGGGCAGGTTTAAGCTCGATGTTAGGTAGAAGTTCTTCACAGAAGGAGTGATTGGCCATTGGAATGGGCTGCCCAGGGAGATAGTGGCATCACCAACCCCGGAGGTGTTTAAAAGGAGGCTGGATGAGGCACTTAGTGTCATAGTTTAGTTAATGGACCAGATGATCTCAAAGGTCTTTTCCAATCTGATTGATTCTGTGATTCTGATTTTTTGAAAGCAGTTAAAAAGGAAAATTTCTGAGTAAATACTACAAAAGTAACTCAAGAGAAACATTCTCTGATGAGAAATACTCTGTCCTCTCCCATGTTCCTTCCACTCTTTTTCAGTCTTAGGCTCATGATTTACATGAAAAGGTCAGTCACAAAAGCTGGCTTAATAGAAACTATTGAAATAAGAGCACCAGAAAGGTTTTACTGTAGCTGAGACATCAAAATTTTCAGCAAACAGACCATGCAAGTTTCAAGTACAGGCACTAACTCAGTAAGGTACAAAGAGTCTCCTTGGTCTTTCTCCCTCTCCCCTCCCCCCCCCTCCTTTTTTTTTTTAACATGTAGTTATGTTCATGCACAGAGAAGGTAAAGATTTCTATAGGGGGGAAAGGGAAGGGGAAAGGGAAGGGGAAAGGGAAGGGGAAAGGGAAGGGGAAAGGGAAGGGGAAAGGGAAGGGGAAAGGGAAAGAATCATAATATGCATACTACTGTATGCACCCACTAGGCATCTATTCTGCCCAGCTCTTAGGTACCTAAACACACAACTGCTCTGCATGGCAAGGTTTGGAGACACTGGTTACACCACAGCAGAGGTAATCATACTGTCTAACTTGAGACACAAGAACCAGCTTGATACATAATAAAAACAGACAGCTCCAAGAAGAAAATTCAAAACATCTGTTTTAGATTTACATTCCAGATCACCCTACAGAGAAATATCTCTTAATCTTCTTCCATTCACCATAAAAAAATGCCAGAGACTGTACATTTATCTGAGGTTAAGTCCATAAGCACAAAACTCTTTCATTCTCTTAGATAAGGATTGAAGAGCTTCAGTAATTGCATGAGTTTCTGGAAACTTTGAAGCTCTAGAGACATGATTTTTAGGAGCAAGAAGTGCTCACAGCTGCTACATGAAGTGTCTATATAATGTTTGTTAACTGTGGAGCTAGAAGCTGCAAATCCCCTTTGATGGGCTTCCTCAGCATTTCCTCTGAAGGCTGTTCCCTTTGCATAAATTATTAAATGTTTTCCAGACCAGGGACTGGAGCCCAGGTGTCCTAACCCACAGGCTAAAGTGGTATTCACCTCACACCATCTGCTTTAATGAACCTTAAAGTATGGTGTGCAAAATGGGAAAGCATCACACAGGAGAGACTTGAGGAGCAGATACACTATAGCACAGTGAGTGTAAGGATTAAATTGCATTCTATAGTGACAAGAACATTTACATTCACTTTCAGTTTACTCCTACATCCTCAGATATGTGGAGATGTTAAATAGGAGTAACCAGTATAACCTGTGTTAGCTGGCCTTTAATTTTCTTTGCTTTTCTTACAAGTTTCTCTAGCAAAATATTACATTTTGCCAAACACAACCTTTGGTAGAAAAGGAGATGCCAGTTTATTTACTTAAACATGAAGAAGCATGGACCACAGAGCATGTGTTCTTTTGCTAGTCATGACAAAACAGAGCTGGCCTGATCTAAATCAGATCATTTCAAAGAAAAAGGTCACAGTATATTAAATACCATGTAAAAAGTAATTTCCTTACGTATTCCTAATATATATATTACTGTAACACACAAAGGAATGGAGACATCGTGAAGCAGGCAGATATCAGAACTGCATTCCTCCATGCTAGAGCTGGTATGCATGCAGTCATTAACAGAGCTTTGCCATTCCATCTCCTTTATTTTAACGAGTGTAATTTACATTAAAATCTATTTTTAGGATTTGATTAATTTAACCTTGCAGCTTACAAATTTTAAGTTTAAGCTAACAGAGAGAAAAAGAGAAAGAAAGCACCATCCAGACTGTCATTTTTGCCATACATTTTCTGTTGTGATTCTGAGCAGTTCCTAACAGCAAGCTAAAGACAGAACCAGATGGAAGTCAGCTACTCTAAACAACAGTGTAGCAGTATTTTGAAGACACATTTCCTTCAGCTAGCAGCACAATGGCTTTTAAGCCATTGCTGTCTTGAAAGTGTTTCTTTGAACAAGTGCAAAATGCCCTACCTGGGAAAGCCGCAAGCACAAAAGCAGCAAGTAACTGCAGGGAAGAAGCAAACAATAACCGTTCTTTAGGTTCCTGCCATACAAGAGTTGCTCATTGTTTATCGTTATTTATTATTGTGTAAATGTCAGCTCCTTGGGAAGAACTGCAGCTACCACAATAGAGCTGGGTCTGTCATGAGGTACCATTATCCATTCCTAATAAACAACTGCTAAGCAAACTAAGCATGCACTCCCTCTTCCCAGTTATATCAATCAAACTGTCAGCAGAGAGGTATGAGAAACTCTGCTGCTCTCTCTGCCAGGAGAGAACAGGTACTAATCCCTGAGTATCCCCTTTCCTGATTTTCATCAGCAGCTATGGAATATTCAAAGGTATTCTTTGTTCCTCAAAAGTCACAAATTGTCACTTGATCCCTGTAACAGACTTTCACTGACTCTGATGACAATGTTTTACAGAGAAAGATCATATTATGTATTTTTAATTACTGCCATGCCACTTTTGCTTTTCTCTGCTTAATTGCCAATCCCAAGGAACTTTCTTACTGCTGCTGGTTCATTTTCTTTCTAATATCCTCTTAGTGTATTTCCATAAAACTTTTCAAATTGCATTGACTTTTTCTCTTCTACTTCTTTATATCTAAAAGTTGTAGGTGGGTGATAAATTGTTACCTGATTCCCTTCTGTGGGTTCCAGTATTAAGCAGTTCACCCTGAAACAATTCACTTTCTCTTTTGGCGTTGCCTATTCCCTTACTATTCTCTCACAGAAAAGTTTGCCTCCAGCTAAAACCTTTCCTTTTTTGCATTTCACAATGGGTGACTTTGGTATGAGCTTATTAGTAGGTGTTACAAATTATAATCCTAACCTTCCAACTCTCATCTTTGAGAGACTTGAGGCTCTTTGTTGAATGTTATGGTATCATCTCTTTTAAAGCTAGGCATAGTAAGCAATAATTCTGTAACAAAGAAGTTGTGTCTGCATTTTGAAGCTTATGGAGTTCCCACCATAGCACATCTATCCTGTATCAGTACAGGTGTTTGTGGAACTGTTCTGTGAGGCAAAAAAATTGGACTAATCCTTGCATATATATATATAGGTATACACACATAGATAAATCGAGATGCCTGTGCCTACATGCACACTGATATGATGTAGACAGGTAGGTCTTCCTTAAAACAGCACTGCTTTCAAAGGTCTTACATCACAAATAATGGAACTAGAGCCTGAGCATCATCACGTCTTCAATGATTTAGGATCTGGATCTAACATTGTGGTGAAGGGCCCAAATTCTATTTGGGACACATATCCTGGATTTCTGCCTGGGCACCCATCTTCCCCCCCCCCCCTTTCCCCCCTTCTTCCCGGGTAGAAGAAGCGGGAAAGCAGACAAAAGGTTTGGCGCCTCACAGGCTGCAGAAGTCACGATGATGGACTTCTGAGTCTCCCTCTTTTCGTAAGGTGACTTGGGATTGGTTACATATATGTCTTTTGTCTGTTGCTATTGGTCAAAACACTCGACCAAAATGCTTAAAACCCCCAGCCAGCTCATTTTTGTTTACTACTGCTACCGCCATTATTGCCTGTCTGGTGCTTTCTGCGCTGCTCAGATTCACGTAGCAGGGGATTTGTTTCCCCCACACACACAAACGGCGGACCCGATCCTGCCCGCTTGCTGCATCGAGTCAAGGGACTGAAGGGTTTGCCGGTTCGCCACTTCAGCCCGAGATCGACTCCTTTGTTATGCACCGCAGCCGATAAGACTGCATTAGCCCGGAAACCTGGATCCTGCTCGGCCCAGGGGCTGAACGCTCCGAAAACCTCCTGGGAGCCACAGAAAATTTTGCCTCTCGTCCGTGGATCCTCAGACAACGTGTTTCATTGAAGCTACGTAAGCAGCAAAACCCCACTCGTCACCGCCACGTGGAAGGCCACCACGTGGCAGGGACTATATATTTCTACAAATACCTTTGAACTATTAATACAGGGACTCCAACGAGTGAGTAACCAACCCTCTTTCCTGAAGTTCGTTAAAAGTTTGCGTTTAACCTTTAAGCGACAGTTTGTGTCGCAGGACTCTCGAGTTGTATTGATTTCCAAAAATGTTTATAAAATTCATTTAAATGAATTTCATTAAATGTATATACATTCTGCAACGGTAGTTTTACCAACCGCATAGTAGAATCTGTGTGTGGTAATTGTAAAGACGTTTGGGGAAATTTTTTTATTTTATTAATAAAAAATATTTAATATTTTTATATCAGCCTCATTACAATTTACTTATAACCCAGATTCAAAACCCCCTCCACGACAAACATTCCAGACACCAGACCTGGTGAGGCTCTGAAGCACAGCGTGGAGTGAACCTATCCCAAACTCACCCTGCGGTTTAAAGTCTCAGAGCTCTATGTTTAGAAATACTCTTCCATATGTCACCTTCTCTGAGAAACACTTCTTACATAAAATTAGACCCACTCACATTCTTACTGGGCCAATATATATTCAAAATAATTCCACTGGGAAAGGGCTAATCTTGCAAACTTTTACAAGAGTTTAATTTATTTCTGAGAGCAGTCCCACTGGAATCAATGGGAGTATTCATAGTAAAGTGAAACGCATGCAAAAAAGCGCTTTACTCTAGAAAAAGGGCATTCCAAAGCAGTTTTTAAGCTATTTTGCTTAATTCATGTTTAATCAGAGGGCTGTGGTTAAACTGGTTCTGTGATTTCTCTAATAGCTGGATGCATAGGCAAGGCCTCTATTTTGCCACTCGCGATGTGGACCGCTCTGTCACTGCACCATGGGGAAGCTTTCTGCAAGCACGTGGCCCAGCTGCACCAAACACTTTCCTGGGGTAGTTGTGCTATTCTGTTATGTTCCATTATTCCTGGCTTGGTCCAGCTAATTTCTGTCAATATTAAAAGCCCAAAGAGATCCAGAGAAACAATATGTATTTGAGCAGGCAGAACACTGCACCACGTGGAAGCCTCATCCCAGAGGAAAAGCTGACATTCTGAAGTAAAACTATAATATTTAATGCCACTAATCATATTTCCTCCTTCCTTTCTTTTTGAGACAACATTGCAGAGAAAAAAAAATAATGGCCTTTCAGACATGTTTATTTCCTCAAGAAATATTTTACAGCTTTGTCCATTAGCAACAAAACCAGAACTATTTTTGTCAGCCTGAGTTTATTAGGAGTCACGGCAATAACATCGTGACTCATAAATTTAAAATAATATGCTTTTTCTTTTTTTCTTTTTATCCTTTGAAAAGTATGTGTTCAGAAAGCTTTCTTCTACATCAAATGATAGAGGTAAAAAGCAGTCTAGTGGCAGCTTCATCCCATTTTTAAGAGAAAATGTTTTATGGGGTTGCCTGCAGGAGGTGGCTCGTCAAGATCTGCCAGCGTAGAGCCTGTTCCTGCCCTGATCTGAAGAGGGCCCAGGAAAACACTTTGCCAACAGCAGGGCCTCTGCAAGCAGGACAACTTGCTCCTGGCTGCTCCTGCACAGATGTGAGGAGCACCCTGGAGCAGTGCCTGGTCAGACTGTGCATGTATTAACCTGCCAGTTCATAAACCAGCTTAAGTCAAAGGTTACAGGAGCAAGTCGTGGTGCTGAGAGGGAGAACTTCTACAACAGGAATAAGATTCAGAGGAAATATTTGATTTCAGTGGTCTGCTTCCTTCTCCAAGGTAGCCTAGCCACCACTTTTGAGTAAGTGTCTCAGCAGCAGCACCTCCAGTTGAAGGCAGGTGGTTACTTTGCATATGGATGGTTGCTGAGGTTGAAATCTAGCACTGGAAACCTAAAAGTTGCAGTGACATTGTCTCTGCTCATGCACACATGCCAAAGGAAAAAAAAAAAAAATTTAAAAGATGTAGGTAGTGATGTTGACCCAATAAATAATTTGTAGGGGGAAAAAAAATAGTTTATTAGTTTAATACTTTGCATGTCTTTTCAAATAATTGTCTTAATTTGTATTACCTCTTGTGATCTTAAAAAGAACAAAATATCCCATCTGAAAAGTTGGCCTCAAGAGCTTTGCACAACATTTGCCCTCTTCTGCTGCTTCCCCACTTATATCTTCCTATTACTTCCGTGATACTAAGGTGATGAAGTTTTGCTTAATGTGTAATAATATAAGGTGTATATCTTCCTCTCTGTTTTGGAAGTTTAAAAAATTATCAGATAACAGTTCTCAGGTTTTGTTGTTCTGTATTTTTGTCTTGCAGTTTGTACTGGGAAAAGGATAGAATTTAAAAACAAAAAAAGAAAAAATAAAAGTACAGTAACAAAAATCATTGCCTCATTAATATTCTGGATTTCTCTTTCCACAGCTGCAACCAGAATTTTTAATCCCAGAGAGCTATTTCGGTACAAAGTGCAGTAATTAGCTCATAAATGATCAGAAACGGATTTGTGCCCGGTGTTTTAGCCCCTAAAATAGTAGGGAAGTGAGGTTTTTTAATATAATTTTTGCAAGCCTACTGAGGAAAGATATTTTGCTTATTTTTAAGGGCAAATTTCCCTTACTGTGTGGTTTGTCTGTTTATGTTATTTTTAAAAGTTCAGGGGAATGGTAATGTGTGAAATAATCCTTACCAGGAAAGCAATGCCACTAAAATGTATATTTAAATTAGATCTGTTTACTATCTTTTACTTCTCTTCAATGGAAACCAGACCCTCAAACCAGCTGTGTTGTAATTTGAATTAAAAACCATTTTAAACAACCTTTCCACATACCGAAGAATATTCCAAATGAGACATACACAAAAAGTATGTTAGGAGAAAAATAAAAGCTGTGACACTGAACAAACATTAGAATTTCCATAATTAGGTTCATCAGAAAAATTAAATTTACCTCCCTTTTGAATAGGCATTGAGATAGATTTTTAATTACTTGATCACATCTTATTGCTCCCTTGTTCCAACACCTTCCTAAGCACACCATACTGTGGGGACCAGAAGAGTGTGTCACTGTGTCTCTTTTCCCCAAACCCTTCCAGTCTCTGATCCCACTATGGCAGCTAATTGAGTTTCTCTGCCATTCATGTGCGTGGAACTGAATTCCAATAGCTGCATGATTTTGGCAGGGAATAAGACTTCCAGAGCCTCACAATTGCTCTGACATGAAGTCACCTTAACCTGTTTAGGTTATTGTCCCATCCAAGCCACTTGCCTGAACACATTGCCCTTTGCTTCACAGGTACCAACCCAGTCACATTTTCTCTCAGATTTTAACAAAATTACATTAAAGTAAAAACATTTATTTTCCAACTACATTCAGCCTGAAAAGCTTTGCTTCCATTTCAAACTCAGAAGAAAGATTTCTCTGATTTTTAACAAAAGTCTTTTATGGCTGTACCAAGTGGGTCTAACAGAGTCATATCTTTGTTCTACAAAATTAATCTTGTTTATTTATTTTATTACCACAAGTACAACAAAAATATTGCTACCAATAGATAAATATCCTGAAGCAGTAATTTGCACGTTGAAGGCAGGAGAATTAGTTTCCAGATTGTTAATTATCCCTCAGGTTGTTATTTATAAACAAGCAGTCAAAATCCATCATCATTATAATTATTATGTCCGTAATATTTTATTTATTTGTAGTAAGCAGCATTTGGAGTTCAGAGCAAACCTCACAATCTTCTTTTACTCAAGTAACTGAAAGCTTTCAGGGAAATTACCTGATATTTATTCCCATTCAAAGCCTACTGCATCCATTAAACCATTCCTGCAGATTCCTGAGGCTTTGGTGCGAGTCACAAATCATCAAAGTGACCGCTCTCATGAGTTTTGAGGTTTGCTTAAGCTGCTCTAAACCTCTGGCCTCATCTTCCATCCCTCCCCTGCTGCTTTGTGTGAGCTGTGGTGATTCTGGAGTGAACCAGCTCAGCTGATTTGTCCAAATGACAACATTTTTCTGGGAAGATCAGCTTCCAGTCAGACCAAGGAGCTAATAAACTCACTGAAGATAATGCCAAGGAAATAGCAGGCAAGCCTGTCCACTCCCCTCTTAGGAGTAACACTGCGTTAGAACTCATCTGTGACACTTATGCCTCTCAAGCCATTAGTGAAAATATCGTTAGCAGCGAGCTTGCAATTGATGTCCCCAATAGCTCTGTTTATGCTAATGGAAACCTGCACATTTGAAAATGGCTTTCCTGAAGGAATAGAAATAAGCCATGTCAATAGCTTTCATTTGTATTTTTGCACATTTGCTTCATTTTGATGGACTCAGAGCAACTGAGAGAATACTTTCTCACTTCCATTTACCCACTTCTGACTTGTATTTGCTCAACTGCACATAAAACTCACAAAATCATAGGCAGGAAATCAGCATCTCAGGAAGCAAGGGCTCCAATACATGCACACACTAATCTGTAGAGAAGCTGAAGGGCAGTGCTTTGCTCTTAGGCCAGATAATCCATTTCCTTTATGATTGACTATAGTGCTGATTATGATCTGATTAATGGCCAATTTCATGATGAGCACATTATTCAAATTTAGAGTCACTTGTTTGTAATGTGAGCTACCAGAAAGCTTTGCTCTTAATTACACTGATGCTTTAATTGTATAGTTCTACAGTGCTGATTGGAATTGTCAGTTTGTGAATGTGATTATTGCACATTAATTCTAAGTATGCAGTAATGTTCTAGTACGATGTGAACATGAGCTGTGTTCTCCCTCTTGTTTCTACTGTATTTAATTATATTTAATATATTCTTTATTAGAAGCAGATGGGCTGTTCAACAGAAGCATTCTTGTACTGTGTCCCTGCACCTATCACAGCAATTCAGACTACGACAATGGGTTAGGATTGCATTGTTAAGATTCTGCATGCAGTTGCTGATTTAAATCCAATGCAATGTGGCTGGCTGCAGTGAGGGTATTTTGGATTTGCAGGAATGTCCTAAGAACTGAAGGGAAAACAAACAATTATCTCAATGAGCTTGTTGTTATCAGACTGAATGTTAAACAGTAACTACAGTAAGACTCTTTGCTCCAATCTAACCTTACACTATATGCATTTGTCACAGAATCACAACATGGGGAGTGTTGGAAGGGCCCTTTGAAGATAATCTAATGCAAGACCCCTGTTATAATGGGGTTACCTAGAGCAGGACTCTAGAGAAGGAGACTCCACAACCCCTCTGGGCAGTCTCTTTCAGTTCTCTATCACCTTCAAAGTCAGGAAGCTTTTTCTTATTTAGGTGGAATGTTCTTTGTTGTAGTTTGTGTTACCCCTTCTCCCATCACTGGACACCACTAAGAGTCTGGCCATAGCTTTTGCCCCTCACCCTGGTAAGGTCTGCTCTCAGTCTTCTCCAAGCTAAACAGCCCCAGGTCTCTCAGCCTTTCCTCATAAGAAAGATGCTCCAGTCCTCTCAACATCTTCATTGCCTCTGTCGGACTCTCTCCAGTGACTCCTTGTTGCCGTTGAACTGGTGGACTAAGAGCTGGACACAATACCGCAGATGTAGTCTCACTAGGGCAGAGTAGAGGAGGAGGAGAACCTCCCTCAACCTGCCAGCCATGCTTTTCTCAATGCACCCCAGAAGACCATTGGCCTTTTTGGCCACAAGGGCACACTGCTGACTCACGTTAGTTTAGTACCCAACGGCACTCTCAATTCCTTCTCCTCAGAGCTGCTTTCCAGCGGGTCAGCCTGTGCTTGTGCACAGGATTATGCCAACTCAGGTGCAGGACCCTACACTTGCCCTTGTTGAATTTCATTAAGTTCCTCTCCACCCAGCTCTCTAGGATATCTAGATCAAATTGTCCAAAGCCAATTTCATCTGACCTTGCTTTCAAAGCATTTATTTAACCTGTGCAGTTAAGCTCATTGCCCTCTTATCTGTACTATGCTGAAATGAAAGACTCTGTTCAGATAGCTACTGTGACAATTGCCATGACACTGCTTATACCAACAACTACAAAACCCTGCTGGCACAATCCATTGCCAGGGCTAGAGTCTAAACTCCATTTTCCTTTAAGAAAAGGTTGGTATGTAAGGAGCCCAAACCACTGAAGTGTAGTTAATTTGTTAACAAGTCCCGGGGAGAGGTTTCCCTCTAAAAGAAAATATTAGCCATCATGTCTGACTGAAGTCTAACTACGAGGGCTGAGGACTGGCTTTCTCCATTTTGTATTTGTATCTGCAGCACTTTAACATCATCAGATTATAGCTCTACTTGTGAAACTTGTAGAAGTGGCCTTTGAAATGTCACAAGAAATCTGCCCACCAGCACCATCAAATCATCTATACTTGGATTCCCAGTCCAAAGCTCAAACTACAAAGGACACAAAAACACATCCTTATTAATTTAAAGATCACCTATATGTTGTTAGTGAGTGAGAATACTTTTGAACTACTCTTATCTCTGGGAGCAGTCTCTACTAGCTTTCCTCAGCCCCAGATGTTCTGTGGCAGCACAAATATTCAGCAGAATGTAATCTTTCCCAAACACATTAAGTTGCATTTTATAAATAACTGATCAGCTTAGCCTGTGTGTTTACTGCTGGATGTAGAAAGCTGCGGGTTAACCCCACCCACACTCCAAATTGGCTAGATGCAAGTCACCTCGTGTCCAAAAGCCATTTAGCTACATTAATGCAGGACTATGCCTGAGCTAATAAGACCTGCTGAGGGTCTGAGTATTAGTACAATTATGCTTTCACAGCAGCTTGTTTTCCTTTTAGTCTAAAATATTAGATCACACATGGTGGCTAGTTCATTATTTACTTCAGAAACCAAGGAGAGTTTAATATGTATAGGGAGAGCTTATCTCACACACAGAAGCTTAAATAGCCAATATAAATCTTCTCCAAAGTGGTAATAAATGGGTTTAGCAGTTATGTGGTAAACAGAGAATTAAGGATTTCATTCCACTACTCTTTGTCTTTAAGCTGACACGCAACATAATTTTGCTGTTTACAATAACAAACCTTAATTGATAGACTTCTTCTCACTATTTTATTCCCAAGAATTAATGTTTGCATTTAATATCATACCATCATTATCTTGTTTTCTCCACAGTGAGAAGAGTTGTCTGCTTTCTGCAGGTGCAGAGGACCAGTTAACTACACAGCAGTCCCCCATCCCTGTTATATTTCCTATCAGCATACACCACGATCACCAGTTATTATGCATAATTACATGGTTGCATGTGTTAAATGTTGGTACATTGCATGACAGCATGTTTTAACAACTAGGGACTTAACATCTCAAAATAGGTGTTTCAGCCATATTTTTAAAACCAGCACCTTTTCTCTGAAATGAAATGTGATTTTAGCAGAAGGTAACTTATCTAGTGAGTAATATGAAAACATGATTAAGCAAGTGCAGGGGAAAAAAAAAATCTCCTTTTATTTTTTTTTCTCCTATGTGTTACCATCTGGTTTGCTGGTAACCTAGAAACTAGATTTATCAGGTGCTACCTACCTGAAGACTTGGAAAGAGTGCAGAGGGGAAAGGGAAGTTAGAGCTCAGTATTTATTTTAAAGCAACATCAAATAAGTGCACAAGATCTAGTAGTGTAAATTTATACAGCTGTACACAGAAACAGACGTTCAAAAAACCATAAATAGAATCCTTTTTAATTAAGATTACCAAATCAATATTGATTTTAAGAAGGGTTACTGATCTGAAGTCCAAGCAGAACAAAACTTGAGATGCAACTTGATTTCTCAAGTAAAATGAAAGGCTGCTTCCCATTTGCTTTTGCCAATGCCAGAAAATTCTGAGATAAGACTACACTCTAAAAGAAAATTAAATATTTGAAAACGTGTAAGCAGCTATACAAGGCATCCTAAAAACTAAAACTAAGAAAACTGAGCACAAAAATATTTATCTATCAATTATCTCTGAATTTCAACCAGTACTTACCTTCCTGTAAGTGCAGTTAGAGATACACACTACGTCCACGTGCTGTGGCTCTTCTCTAATTTTTGTGGCAATGAGGAATTCTTCATTCAGTAGGGAAACTGATTTTGCCTCAGTTGAAAGCTATCCCTTGATTTTAATCACTGTATCCCAGGTCATGCATCTCTGTTTAGGGAAAGATCAGAAAGACTAATGTCAAACTGCAGTACAGCAGAACCTCTACAGATATCTTCTAGCTGCATTAGGGCTTACTATGCTACAGAGTATTTAGGGATATTAGGGTAAAATATCTCACCTAGAATTCACTGAGTGGATTCTCAAAAATCCACCTTATTACAATCAGTACCACCAAGAGACTTTTTTGAATGAGTGAAACTATAGAAAAGACAGCCATTGAAAGTGAAAACACTGAACATGATTTCTGTCTAATATCATGAGGTATCTTTACATGCTTTTAAGGGCTAACATTGAATTTTAAACTAAGCATTTCCAAATATAACAGCGTGCATGTGAAAAAAAATCACCTCTCTTGCATGTATATATCAGCTATTCATTGAAAACACATTCCCCCCCCACCCCCCCACTCCTTCCTTTTTTGTATTCTATAATCTCCCTACCCTTGAAACAGATTGTCCAGAGTTTGGATCAGATTGTATTACAATGCAACTGTAAACAGACACCTTAAAGATTGGGAACGCTGCCAAGTTTTCACAATGAATGTAAGCAAAAGTTCACCAAGTGTTCTCCTTTAAATTGAGAAGAGTATCAAATTACACATCAGTTTTACTACCTATAAATATTTATGCAAGATTAGCTGTTCAATTTTGTATTTCAGTGAGGAAAAACTGCAAAGAGCCAACTGCTGTAAACATAATACAGAGCAAAATGGGTGTAGAAGAGTTTGTAGGCTTTAAAACTTCAGTGACTTCCCTAAAGAGAGAAAAATCACCTCTTTTTTTAAAGTGAGTATTAAGGCAACTTAGAAGTAGAATCAAACCCTGAAAATTAATCTGCATTCAATTCCTTAATATATATTTAGCTATTTATATAGACACAAAGAAGTATAAGGCAAACTCTTGAATCTGTTCATTTATTTCAATGCAATTATATTTGGTAGATAGCATTAGCTCTTCATTTAAAGTTGGAATAAAGATGTTAAAAGACCAGAATTGTGCTCTCAAGAATGTTACTGACTTGTTGGTAAAAGCAAGAAATTTTTAACAGTGTAGATAATTTGTCTCATATGCATTTAAACTTCTTGTAGCTTTTCTTTCAAAAATTATCAGGAATTCTTAGCATGAATGCTAAGAAATGCACTTTTTTTGTGCAATACAAAGATTTTTTGCTAGCTAAAGACATTCAGGTTGTTTTTTTTTTCAGACATCAAATCACACTAAAGCTTTTAATCAAAACCATACACGCCAATATTTATATGAGCTCTCAGTTTCACACCTAGGCAAAAATATAGCCTTTCTCTATTTCCTCTAATTCTTATGGTTTTCCCACTTCTATTATTTCATAACTTTTGCTCTTATCTTTCACTGCTAGTCTGAGCAAGTGACTCATTGTGAATAATTGACATGAGCTATTTGTACTTGTGCTGCATGCTGGTATCTACCAGCACACTGTAATTTATTTGTCATTTTAAACTAGCCACGTTTTTGTAAGCTGCTGAGTTTTCTTTGTTTTCAGTGGATTTCTTTTTTTTTTTTCTGTACAAGTAGATCACAGAAGTGTGAGCATTGGACAATTAACATTTCAAAATTCAAACGGTGTTGCTTAGCTGCCACAAAGGGGGGAAAAAAATAAAGGCTGTTGTTTCTATTCTTAGGTTTTAAAAGTATAATCATACAGTGGCTTGGTGAAGCCAATTTTTTTGGGGAAAGGGCAAAAAAAAGTAGAGTATAGGGAATGTTACACACACTCAAAAAAAAAAACAAAAAAAACCCCCAAACCAACATTATCTGTCCAGGCTACATTGACATATCCCAGATAACTCAAAAAATCACAATAAATTTGAGTGGAAGAGATTGCAAAGTGCCATCTATCTACTTTGGGTTTTATAGTCTTTAGACTGCAAGTGTTTGATGACCTGTGGATTGCTTTTTAAGTGCATTGGGAGAAAAAATAAATAAATAAATAACTGTAACAAAAGAACTTGAGCAAGTCAGCTTAGCATTGACATGTAGGGTTCTGAAAAAGCCCAAAGCATACACACACCCTCTCCAAGCAATTCCACAATTCCTTCCAGACAGAGTTTTCCAGAAAAAGATAAATGGGTACATATATAAAAATACAGGTATCTAAACATACCTGAATATATATATAATATTTTTAAATATACATCCTAACCTAAAGCATCTCATAGTTCAGGTTCAGTATATTCTTTATTGTCTTCCTATAGTGGCTGACCCGAAATCAGAAAGCCCTTAGCTGAGCCACAGACCTCTCCTTCCCACGGAGCTGCTCCATGAACACCAGTTCCATTCAGCAGCTGTAGGGTCAGGGGGAAATGTGTGGTTTTGGAAACACAGTATGTCAGTGTTTCCAAAACATTTTCCTGGAATTTTTTTTTTTTTTTCTGAAGAAATTTTTTTTTTTTTAAATGGATTTGTTCCAGTTTGAAACTAAGCCAAATTAAAAAGAAGGGAAAAAAATGTATATATAAAATCTGTGAACTGCAAAGCCTGCAATTCAGCCAGCCCTGTTGCTGTGTGTCATACTGGGTTTTTTTCCCAAACATTGGTGCCACCACAGTCCAATCCCTCTTATTGCTTTTATCTGAGTCTTCCTGTTTCATTCAACAAGACTTTTTCCACCTCTAAAAGTTTCTTATTAAGCATCTTTCTATTCTCTTGGCCAATCTCTGCTCCCTTTGTTCTTTAGTGTCCTGTATTTTGTGAACTGACCTTAGCCTCACTGGAAGAAGCAGAAGACTCCAAGACCATTAGTGAGAATTCCTTTGTTTTTATATTTCATGCTCCCAGTGCTTTACCAAGGTTTTTTTGTACTCCCTGCTTTCCATGACTAAAGCTAAAGCTCCAGTGGCAATATTAAGACGTGGTAGATATTTTGGATATGACGATATATCCGACTTCAGATTCATTAACAAACCTTCCTTAACTTTGCAAATCCTGCAATAAAATCATGATAATTGCTAATTCTGTTATTTTCCCATCTGCTGAAAGTCACTTTTCCTGAAACAATTATACTGATAATTACATTCAAGCTTTTATCCTGCAATGAAATCACCGGAGCAATGTTACAGTCTGAGTTGGGTGCACATAGTGCAACTATGACAAACTTAACTAGCAGAGGGCAAGGAGAGGTTTTTAAGTAGGCAGCCAAGAAGACAGTTCATCATATTACTGAGCCTTACTACCATTTATAATCACAGAAAGTAGGAAATTCTTTTTCCTGTTTCAAGTATATTACAAGGGTGGCTTTTAGTCATGAGTAGAACATAAGTTCCTTCTGCTGCTTTCCAAAATCCAGCCCATATTTCTATCTCAAGCAAAAAGTGATAGCATACAGAGAGCATTTGCAGATAATCTCAGGAGCAGACGAAATAGGCACTATTTTACATCACACATTCTTCTAGACTGATGAGTTTTAGCTTGTGAACAGAGAAGGCAACTCCAGTGTCAAATTGCCAGTTCAAAATGGCAACACACGAGATTCAAGACAATATTTTGTGTATTTTGTTATACTTCATCATGCAGCCAACTAAAACCCATCAGTCAACTTTTAGCTAAAATTCGCTTTCCCCAAACACCAGAAATCTGCAACAGATGTTAAATTTCTGCCTATGTAAGTGTCTTGTCCTGCTGCCTGCAATTCCTGTAGTAAGATGGCTCGCTTTCAATTCCATTCATACGTTCCAGCAGGTCGTACTTTGTGAAGCTTGTAACAACTAATTAAAGTTTTATTTCAGACCTCTAATAGCTCAATCAATAATTTAAGGAGAAAAGAAAACATTTTCTGGGAAAGCATTAGCATAAGTTTCACTGAAGCTGCATCACTCCTCCTGGCCATGTTTAAATTTCAAGATGAACAAAGAGAAAACGCAGTACAGCTTAGTGCCACACAATTCGTTGCAGCTTCAGTTTTGCATTTTGGAACACTGCTAAAGAGCTTTTCTGCTGAAGCAATAATCAATTAGTACTAACACACATCTGTAGCAAAACAAGATGTTCTCCTTGCAAATGTTATCACATTCCTGTATCACTTTCATTTGAATAGTACAATTAAGGAACTTGCAAACTTCAATTCCAGATTCCACTGGCTCAGTGATACGGTTTCAAAAGCTTTCTAACTCCATAATCTCCCGAGGCAATCTTGGGCTTCCAAACCTGCTTACTTTAAACCAGAGATTTTGATGATATGTGAGTTAGAGAGACCTTTGTACTGATGTCTGACTGCCAGGAAATTATTTGGATTTTTAAAATTTTTTTTTGAAGGCAAAACCTATTTAAGCATTCAGGAGTACATCTGGTTGTGGACAACAGAAAGAATGAGTTAAGTGAACCATAAAACAAATTCAGGGGAAAAAAACCAGGATAAGCAGTGGGCTCAGGTAGAATTATCACCTCAGGAAAAAAAAAAAAAAAAAAATCAAACAAAAACTGCCTACAGTTACCTTTGTTGTTGTAATACAGAAATCTAAACTTTATAGCCATGACAGGAATCTATAAGCAGATGGTTTAAATTCTAAATAAGTATAACGATGTATAAGTATAAAAGCAGCTGATAAGATTAGAGAGTTGTGAATACTTTCCAGGGGGAAAAACAGGAAAAAGAGGAATCACACCTCCAGTGAAGGTCTCTGTTGGCCCTAGCTTTAGATTCAGGCATTGCATCCATACCTGGAAACATATGCTGAACTCCAAAACGTTTCACTCTGGTTTGCATTGCATTAGCTCAGCCAATGGGAAAGGAGGGAGATATTCCCAAAACCCAGTACATCCATCTACAGCTGAGGGAGAAAATCTCTGGTGTTGTCTCCCATTGAAGTAATTACTTTGATAAGAAAACGAATACCCATGCTTGAAAAAGTCTAGAGAGCCAGCCAGGAGCTCCTCCCTCCCTCCTGTGGAGCAGAGTTATTTCAGACCTGATTATGCCTGGCAGCAGTTTGCCATTTGATTTGGACTGAGCGTTGGAAGTTAAGACAGGGAACTCATCTGCTTGTGGGGTATCGAACAGGCTGGCCTTGCAGGATCTGTAGTTGGCAAGGGGGAGGACGTCGAGGAAAAGCCTCTGCTGTAAAACTAAATTTTCTGATCACAGAGGCCTCGTCTGTCCAAGGATTCTAGCTGTCCATGAAAGTTAGCTACCATAGGTTCTGACACATAGAAAAAATAACTTCATCAGGTACTCTGAACTGTATAAACAACAGTAGATTTTTGTGTTTGGGATTGTTTTTAAAAATATACTCCAAAAATGTCCTCCTTCTCCATCTTTGCTTCTAAGATTCTTGTTTTCTGGATCTATTTTTCCTCTGGGGAAAGGAATCAGATTAGCACTTCCCTAGAAATTCCTTAGATGCAATCTGGAATGCACTGAGGATTATACAGGAGACTAATTACATAATTTCTCTGATTTTTTTTGTATTATTTTATGCAAACTGTAGGATTCTGCCATCGTTTATGATTATTTGGCATTGTTGCTGGAAAGAAATGAGATGTTGGCAGACCTTATATATAAATGGACTTTTCCAGCACAATGACACTTGAAATCCTGATTTACTCAAGAGAATAATCAATTCTCTGTTAAAGCAGCCTCCATGCAAATACAAGATCCTCAGAGTTTAACATCATTCATATGTCACCATCATTTGGAATTTTAATGCAACACGACAACAAAGAAATTGAAGCAAATCAAGACAAGTACAGGACTCACAGCAGAGTTTGTCTGTGTATATTAAGAAATTCCCAAACCACAAAGTGTATAAACTTTATATAGCTCATCAGTATTCTGAGGTTCATTTCAATAACAACCTTGCAAGCAACAATGATTAAATGCCACATAAAAATCTGGACTCTGTTAATCCAAATTCAGCCAGATTTTTATCCAAGGATTTTAATCAAGATGTGCTTCTTTCTAAATTCTTGTCTCACTTCAGAAAAGTTTTGAAAGATCCTAAATACTTCTTCCCATTGCAAAAGTGATTTCTGTTTCCTTACAATTCCTGAAGCATAATTTAAGTTTGCAAGTGTCTTTGATTCTAAAATGATTAGAGAGCTATCAAGGCCAAGGCATTTAACCAATTTTACCATTGACTTCTGATTGGAATCATGCAGAAATAAAAGTACACAGCTCTAAAGTACACATTCTGTGACTTGACAAATTTCCTTTTAGTTTCTTTCTTTAAATAAGAAACAAACATTAAGCAGAAAGCCTCCATCGGATTTGTCAACTTGCACTAAGAAAAGAACTAATCACAAACACCTAGTAGTTTCTGCTTCAGTAGTAATTAATTAGAGCTACATCTCTACTGAGGCATACTAAGTGTGGAGCACTATTTTACGGATGTTTTTGGCCCTTGACCTCAGTAATTTAGTACATCTTCAGACCTCAGTAATTTAGTGCATCTTCAGACCTTGCTGAAATCAAGGTAGGAGTCCTACCTTGATTGTTGTTGTTCTTTAGCACAGCGTAAACCAGCTGATGTACCATTAACCTATAGAAGCAGTATTGATTCATATAACCAAAATAAAAAATACCAACAGTAAGACTAGTAGGAATTAATGTAAAATGCATCTTTTTTATTTATAGTCTTGTCTTTTTTAAATTTTTTTTTTAAATTTGTAACTTGTGCATGTGAAGAGCACTGTTTTCTGTCTGAGGACAAATAATAATGCTTTCAGCTGGCTGGTTCTTGACTTCCAAATGTTTCTCATTTTGACAGAAGTCATCACACCCCACACAGCACCAATGTCAGGCATAGAAATCTTTCCAGCTTTACCATGGTGGCCCAGACTTCGGGTGATAGTTTCTGTTGGTTCTGCTCTCAGTAAGCAAAAAGCCATTCCACGTGCCTGAGGGAGATGAGTACACACAGCAGCTTCTCAGAGGTCTCTGACTGAAGCCACTATGAAATCCTTCTGCTCAGCCACATTAGCTTACACAACAAACAAGCCTTGAATTTTTGGGTTTTATTCATGCCAGAAACCTTAAAAGACTAATATTGGGTGTGTGCTTAAAGCTCAGTAGGCACTCCTGATAATTCCCTGTGCAAACACTATTCTGGAACCAGTCTCTTCATACAGAAGTCACTGCAAGGTATTTTATTGTGTCCATTTTACATTCCCATGAAATACAGTTATGAAATTTCACTCGTGGCAATCCTGTGAGGTGACTAGCTACACGAATAGGTATAAATTGAAGGGTTTTTTTCAATTACTGCAGTCAAGTTCCAAGGACAATGCACAATAGGTACTATCCAGTGGTCCTCTCTCAAGAAAACACTTTAATTATAGGCTGCTGGCAGAGATCCAAAGGGAAGCTATCATTACTGGCTAAAGGCTTTCATCTAGTTAAATTCAGAAAAAGCAATGCAAAGCGGACAAAGCAAAGTAATTACCATTATCAGGAGGAAATACAACAATACTAGAGCAGGTCTTCGCTCTCCACAAGAGATGTGCTCTTTTGTTGAGACAATGGTCTTGACCTCTGTGTATTCACGTCGCTAGGCTAGAGCAGGTGTGAATGTTTAGCAACCTTTTCTTTCTTGACAAACAATCCTTAGCAGGGCAAACATCATATGTTGGGTGTCTCTCATTAACTGTAAATTCGAAGAAAAAGCATCTGCTCTTCAGCACATGTACAATTCCTTTGTGAGAGTTACCTATATACCCAAGTATCTCATCTGCATGGTACTGATAACAGATCTTCATCTATGGTTGCATAGTGAAGCAGTTATTTAAGCTGTTATCAAACAAATTGGGGGAGTGCTGTAATCAAGTCACCACCATTATTGTGAAATGATAACACACATGCACAGACTCACACAAATCAGCTTATTAGAACAACCAGGAAAAAAAAAAATTCACTGGGACACTTACTTCCTTTAGGACAAATGTTTCTCTCCCTTACCTGAGGAGCACAGTGTATTTAATCTCCTGTCCCCTATCATACTAACTACTGAGTAAAGAGCTAATCACTTGAAAGCTCTGTTGTCATTTAATAAGCACGCCTCCAGAGCTATAGGGAGATGTTTTGCTGCCCATCGAAGGACAATACCCCCCACACAGTCACTTTATTATCTCTGTATACATATCTCTGTTGCCTTAAAAGGAATCATCCTACACCAAATGACTACTACACTCCCTGCATGGTGCCACTTGAAATGCCCAGGCTGTGAATGGCTTGTACCGGTGCACAAGCCATCCATTATTCCTTATACTTCCAAATTTCATTCAGCATACAGTCTGGGTAAGACTTTTCTCACAACTACTGACCTTAGCCACCATTAATTGCAACTGCAAATTTTCCAGTATTGTTTTATAACCTGATAAGCAAAGATATTTCCTGTTCCTCTGAGAAGAGGCAAAACAATTCAGTGCACCACAGCACTCGCCAGCCATTTCTGACCAGTCACTGAACCTCTTCAGCTTGTTAATAAAAAACTGAAAGCTTTATTTCATGAAAACGTGGTGATTTTTTTTCCCCTCCTCATTTGTGGATTGCTTTATGGCTGTAGTATTTCTTTTATTATTTATGTAAATTAATATTTTTTTTGGAAACTGATTTTCTGATCATTACACAGAAGATTTGAGAGCATTTGAAGCATCATGTTTCATTCCCCTTCTAATAAGAATTTTGGGGTGCTTTAGTAGAATACAAACACAGACATGTTTTCATTCTCTTTCAAAATGACAGACTTTGGTGAATTCTTCGCATCACCAGGCACCTTTCTTAATTATTTTTCAAGGAGAGGTGAATCATCCTTTTTTGTGAGTTCATGAATTATGTATTGTGGCAGATACGATGCTCGCTCATGTGATTATTAATATCTCTCCTTCTACACAGTTCTTAATCATTCAAGGTTGTCTTTTTTCTTAGGCAGTTGAATAATTTCTTCTATTCCGTCTGAAGGTTTGATCTTCCCTGCAATCATTTGATTTGTTCAATACTTTCTCAGGCCTGAATATGGATGGAGGTAGCCAGTCAGGCAGCTGTCCGGCATCTGTTGTGGCAACTGAGGTCCCTTGGGTGACTGATATTCCCAACTGAGGTCCCTTGGGTGACTGATATTCCCAACTGAGGTCCCTTGGGTGACTGATATTCCCAACTGAGGTCCCTTGGGTGACTGATATTCCCAACTGAGGTCCCTTGGGTGACTGATATTCCCTTGTCTCCACTCTCACATTGTTGTCAGGGAAGTTGTGAGAGCTCCCCAGCAAGCGCACAGCAATTTGAAGGATTGGGCCCAAACACCCCAAGGGCTGAGTGTTCATGTTAGATCTCTTGCATTACGACAGCAGAGATGACCCTCTTGAGTGCCAGAGTCCTTTGCAGCAGTAGGTGCAGAGCAGCCACAGCTAATCACCAGTCTTGAAGATCAACATCCTTTTCAGCTGTCAGCTGGGATGACATTGGGAATCAGAAGTCCTCACTGCTGTTTGAATGTCCTGAGCAGTTAGACAAAAATCTTCTTTTACTCAGGATGTCTAGGGTGATGCTGAAGACAGCTGCAGTGAAGGCACAACCCCTCCATCCACATCTACCAGCAGCCAGAGGATCAGTAATACATTGCTTCTGGTCCTCCTCCCTCTTGCCTTGCTCACACATGATCCAGGCAGTATTTCCAACCAGCTCCATACTAAACTATAACTAAGGATTCCATTTATTCCACATGTTGGTAAAATCTTTAAATCTACTGATTCAGCAGGCTTTGGGGCATGTTCCAAAGATGTTAACGAACAGAAAGAGTAATCTCTTTAAGAAATTGTGCCTAGTGTAATAATATTCAAATGAGTGCACCACTCTTTTTGAAACTGAAAGCTTCAGACACAGAGCATCAAAAGGAATTTTTTTTTTCCTCTGTGTCTTGTGATAGCAGCAATGGATCGTTCTTATGTGAATTATCTTCAGGTGCAGGACCTCATTGAAAAAAATAGATCATTTCTCCATATTTTGAGACCCAGTTTAAAGCCTAGAGTACTATATATTTTGCTTAATGAGAATATATGCCTATAAATTATATATATAGATTGTAATATATATTATAAATGTAAATTATTATTATATATTATCTATATATATTATATATAAATTA
>WBNM01045814.1:148067-169191 GCA_013399055.1 Ramphastos sulfuratus
TATATTATATATAAATTATATATATTAAGGGATATAAAGGAAAATTTCAGAGAAGTTCAATGCAAGTAGAAAAATAAAAATCAGTATGGCAATGAAATTCATAGAATCATAGAATGGTAAGGTTGGAAGGGACCTCAAGGATCATCTAGTTCCACCCCCCTGCCATAGGCAGGGACACCTCCCACTAGTACAGGTTACTCAAGGCCTTGTCCAACCTGGCCTTGAACACCTCCAGGGAGGGAGCAGCCACAACCTCCCTGGGCAACCTGTGCCAGTGTCTCACCACCCTCACTGCAAAGAACTTCCTCCTAACATCCAGTCTAAATCTTCCCTCTGCCAGTTTAAACCCATTGCCCCTTGTCCTGTCATTGCAAGACCTATTAAATAGTCCCTCCCCAGCCTTCCTGTAGGCCCCCCTTCAGATACTGGAAGGCTACTCTAAGGTCTCCTGGAAGCCTTCTCTTCTCCAAGCTGAATGAATTGTTAATTACTAGAGCTGGGCAGCAGGTGATAGCTTTTTTTCCCCCTCATATTTAAATATTTTGATTTTGGTTTTTTTCTGGAAAAAAAAAAATATTTTTCTCCTTTACTGAAATATCATCCATGGATGCAATCTGTTTGTTTTATAGCAGAATCTTATACCCACATAACTTAAAACCTCCAGGTTTGAAGGCAGGTGTTTCATGTTACTAATTTACTAATCCTGATGCACAGCAGCGAGTCTCAGACTCCCATTCTTGCTTGGCTTCAGAAAAATGACATATTCTGACAAACTGAAAATGTATTAACTAGCTCTATTCATCAGTGTGATGCAGGAAATTTTGAAAGGAACATTTTGATTTATTTATACATTTTGCTGAGTTTTAAAAGAATTGCAGACAAACACAATAAAAAATTAAAATGAGGCCCTTGTACAGAGCAATATGCATAGCAGGGAAGAGGGCTGAGCTGAACCACATCACTCCCAGAGAGGGAAGGTGATGTTCTTCTGCAAAGAGAAGCGCCAAAGGCACATCCCTCTTGTGCCAAAAACAGCTTTAAGAAAACTAACTGACCAAAGAAGAGCATATAGCTGCATAATTTACTGCATTATGAATTTTGTCCTGCAACAGCAGTAAGGTCTGTAGATAGTGGAATATCTACATATAACACTGACATTGACATGCTTTCCTAAATGAAGCCAACATTTGTCAGAAAACACAGGACACTTCTGAAAACATCACAAGAGTGAGCAACATTTGGAGACTTGATTTCTACAGAGAGAATAAATCTTTCTGCCTAAAAAAGTACTGACTAGTGTGGATGCTATCACGCCCAAGCAGGTATGACAGTACAAGATAGCAGTGAAAGTAATGGCATATGGTGACAGCAGTGCATCCTGATCTAGGCTCTGGCCTCTCTGGGTCACTTCTGTGCCTGGCAGATGTTTTGCAGAAAGTGAAATCTCTTAAAAATTAAAGAACTCATGTGTTATCCAGGCTCTATTTGAAACAGCACTTGTGGAGTGAAGAACTCTGTATTTTAGCATTCCAGTCCAGCTGGACTGCAGGAATGAAATATTGACTTAGCCAGCAAATAGACCATTATGGGGAGTGCCCCAGGCTCTTGCCTGACTAGAATGGGCTTTATAGCTGCAGCTCTGATTCTCATTTTGTTTCTTCCCATTGTTTGATCAAAGTCCTTTAACAGCTAAATCTCCATGTTATCTGTTTATGAAGTAGTTAGTTAGGAAATTCATTATAGACACTGTCATTAAGTGGTTTACCTCTGCTGAGATTTTGCATTTCTGTTTAGTGCGCTTCCACTTATCCTATTAAGTGTATCTACAGAATCGTGTGCTATGGTCACGTGGTAAAAACACACCATGCCATCTATAAAAACAAGATTCAATTAAGCAGTGATAAATATAAGTCTTTTAGAGGCAAAGGAACTGTTCTCTTCACAATACAGTGCAAGTCTGGTAGCAAAAGCATGCCTGTACTCGAAGAATTTGAGTAAGTCTAATAGGAAAATAACTCAAATCACCACAGAACTCATAGAATGGTTTAGGTTGGAAGGGACCTCAAAGCTCATCCAGTTCCAACCCCCTGCCATAGGCAGGGACACCTCCCACTAGTACAGGTCACTCAAGGCCTCATTCGACCTGGCCTTGAACACCTCCAGGCAGGGAGCATCCGCAACCTCCCTGGGCAACCTGTTCCAGTGTCTCACCACCCTCACTGCAAACAACTTCCTCCTAACATCCAGTCTAAATCTCCCCTCTGCCAATGTAAACCCACTACTCCTTGTCCTCTCATTACAAGACCCTGTAAATAGCCCCTCCCCAGCCTTCCTGTAGCCCCCTTCAGATACTGGAAGACCACTTCAAGGAGACCGTAGAGCTTTCTCTTCTCCAGGCTGCAGAGCCCCAACTTTCATAGCCTGTCCTCACAGCAGAGCTGCTGCAGCCCTCTGAGCATCCTTGTGGCCTCCTCTGGACTCACTCCAACAGTTTGAAGTCCTTCTTGTGCTGGGGGCTCCAGAACTGTACACAGTACTCCAGGTGGGGTCTCATGAGAGCAGAGTAAAAGGGGAGAATCAGGTCCCTGAGTAGAATCCACTTGGAAGAGGGTTGATTGGCAAGACTTTCACCTTGCAGCCTCCATTCAAATGAGCTTATATTTTGCCTGGCACATCTGGTTAAACTTTGCTGCAATAAACATGTTCTGTTCCTATATGAACATAATATTTGTGTGAGCTGGTACCAGGTGAGTCACAGATTATTCAAATAACTTCTAGAAGTTTTGTATATCTTTGCTTTAAAGAGAAATGCTCTCATTTTAGAGATTTTTTTTTTTCCTCTTAATGGAAGCAAACCACTCGTTAATATCACGTACAGCATCATCTGCAAATAGCATATTGCTGAACTAAAAGGCTTTAATGTGTTAGACCAGTGGCCAAAGAACCAGTCTCCATGGCAACTCTGTATTAAGTTTCCCTGCTACAACAATTGTGAAGACTATTCAATCACAACTCATTTGAGCTGAATTCTTCTATATTTCTAAATGACTCTCATAAATATCTCCACTTCTGACATTTTGTTTCAGTTTTAGAGGAAAAGAAAAACACAGGAGCATGAAAGGCCAAATGAAAGGCTGGCTTTGGAAAGGTCAGTACAAGTCCACTTCACATCCCTGGTCTGAATTAAAACAAAACAACAACAACAAAATTCAGAAGGAAATGTATGTTAAAATATTAGACATAGAACCTACCCACAGAGTCCCAGCAGAGTCCATCAGCTACTGCTATGATGATTTTATCAGATCAGTTATTCAGCTCTGAGCTTTCAGTACTTATCTGAGGGGCAGATTCTTCTAAAGAGTAAAAAAACAAAAATCTTCTTCCCTGTTATCACCTAGTATCCATATCCACCTCCGTATAGCAGCTTTCTTATCATGTACAAGCAGAGCAATGCCTCAGGTTGCTCTGTACCTAGAGGGGTCAGCAGCTGGGCCCATAAATGGAGCATCTGCAAAGTGGGAAGCACCTGGTTACAACTACCTTCTGTAGAATGTCCCTTTTAATTAAGGGCTTCTTCTCAAAGCTTTTCAATTTCTTTGGTAGCTGGATAACCAAAAACATCTTTCCCACTTGTGAGCTGACTACAGCTCTTTGCTGGTCAGTTTCAGCAGCAGTTTGACCAGTGATTTCTGTGCCGGATTAATGCAATACATAAGCAAGGGAAGAATTTGCATGTTCCTGAGAAACCTCCATCTGATACAACTGCAACTACCCACCAGCTGAGGCCACTATGGGAGTATCACAGCATGGCTCCAATCTCTGCAGTGACTCCCCATTGAAAATGGGTAAATGCACAGTGCTGTCCCAGCTAATTGGATTCTGTCACAGGACTGACCTTTACAATCCCAGATCACCTCTCTATCTGGAACCACAAGGCAATGACTGACAGACACAAGCAGCCATGATGACAAGATTTGACAGATAAGATTTTAGAAATATTTTCTGAAGAATAAAGTAATCACAGGACCTCAATGCTTTTAGAAATTATATTGGCTTCCACGTTTCCCAAACTCAGTTAATAATAAAATATATATATATACATACATACACACACACACATATGTGTTTTGTAATGACAGGACAAGGGGCAATGGGTTTAAAGTGGCAGAGGGGAGATTTAAACTGGATGTTAGGAGGAAGTTGTTTACAGTGAGGGTGGTGAGACACTGGCACAGGTTGCCCAGGGAGGTTGTGGCTGCTCCCTCTCTGGAGGTGTTCAAGGCCAGGTTGGACAAGGCCTTGAGTGACCTGTGCTAGTGGGAGGTGTCCCTGCCTATGGCAGGGGGTTGGAACTAGATGATCCTTGAGGTCCCTTCCAACCTTACCATTCTATGATTCTATATACATACATACACACACACACACATATATATATACCTGACCACTGTCTGTAGAAAACACAACATACAGAGGAAGAAAAAAAAAAAAAAAAAAAAAAAAAAAAAAAAATCACTGCTGAATATTACCTGAGAGGTTCAAAGATACAAAAATAAGAGCAGCTTACATGCCCAGGTGTATTATAACTTCCTGCAAAGATCCTATTGATTTCAATCATCCTTCTTTCTCAATGTCAGGATCATATGAGCCCAAAGCTTCAAAGCAACAGCTGCAGTGGGATTTCCAAGTTTTACTCATTTACCATGTTAACAATATTAAGAAAGCATACTACTACTTTTTGTGGAATAGAGCTCCCTCTTCTTATACAGGTACAGACTGATTGTAACAGTGATACATTAATTACTTAAAAGGATCTACATCTGCTACCACAGCATAATAAACACAAATATTGATGAAATTGAGGGTTTTTATAGCAGATTTAGTCCTAGGATTAAAACCACATATTCATCTAAATTCGTTTAAAACGGAAATCAGGTTAGAACAAAAGATCTAAGAGTTCTAAATTTATTGCAAGTTTTAGCACTTTGCTTATAAAAATATACAGGCAGAAAAATGGTTTGTGGCTTCAGGTTTCCATTAAAATACTTAGCATATATCCATTTGTGCTTATTAAAAAACCCACACACTTTAATCTGACCATCTCTAAAAGACATAGGTGGGATGGTTTGAGTTTCCAGGCCACATCTAATTATTTTAATTAATTGATACCATGAAGCAACAACAACAATAACATCCTGAAACCACATCAAGCACCACGTGAAATTAAAATTTGAGCTGGAATCGTTCTACTTATCATTTGTGATCTTACCAGTCATTATATGCATTTCTCCTTAATCCTTCTTTCCTGTAATGTCTTAAGGTTTAGACTGCAATAGGAGGGCAAAGTCATTTAGAAACATGAGACACCAAATGAATGTCTACAGGTAAAATGTCTTATAGCAATGAAGTGTCCATTTATTTTAAAAGCAGCAAGGTTTAATGGAACATTACTGAAGCTTTTAATCTTTCTTCAAGATATTTCAGGCCTTTTCTCATGGGAGCCTTATCTGCAGGGATCCCAGAGCTAAACTGCAGTCAACCTGCTATTTCAGAAAGGGTTGAGGTAGTTCAAGTTTAAATTAAATCGCAGTACCCTCACAGTAGGAAACTACAGTTATCAAGAAATAAATATATGGGGTTTTGTTTTGGTTTTTTTTTTTAACATAAAATCTTTTATCTATAATCACTTTCATCAGTAGAGTTTTAATTCCAAGGAGTTGTGTCAAGGCCAAACCCCATGTCCATTTGACTTAAAATGGCTCCAGAGGAATGAAAATTTAGTCATTTCAATACATCTCTTTACCAGAAAAATCTCCATGACTTAGAGACATTCCTACCAATACACAGAATTCATTTCCTTGCATCCACTGTCTCAGTAAGTACAGCTACTTTGATTTTGAATCAGAAGTCAATCACATTCTCAGAAAACAGCCTCATAAATGACAGTCCTTGCAAATGCTTAGTTAAACATAACCATCACCTCCTTTGTATTTGAGATGCAGGTTCATAAACTGAGCAAAAGCACCTCCCTTCTCTATTTGCCAGCTCCTAGGAAGCAGCACATTTGCTGAGAAAGTAGACTGTGCCTATGCTAGCCAGCTCAGCTAAAGCCCAGAACCTTTCCCAGACACAGGAACACAATTACATATACTAATAAATTGCTGGAATGATCCTTGGCATAGTTGTTCTTTGACAGCCAACGATTTCCTAAATAGCTCCCAGGTACAGTTCAAGAGGCAGAGCCATTCCCAGGAGGCACCTTGGAGGCATTTGGCATTTAGCTACAGGGATCCACACTGTCCCAATCCCCTCAGCCACTGTAACCTGGGTCTCAAGAACACTCCATTTACTGATATAGATACAGCCTGTGAGACTATGTTGCTATGGCAAGTTGCTGCATTGAGCCAGCCTGCTCACTCTGACCAGTGCATAGTGCCAGGTCTCCTGGAGGACACTTCTTTCTTGCTTTGAGCACAAGGTTCTTCAGAAGACCAGGCTCAAGTGTGTCACCTTCAGCTCTTGATTGGGGTCCCTAGGGTAATGTCAATAAACCAGGACTCCACATTCTCATGGACTCTAGCAGAGCAAGTCCAATCCTTTGTAAGATCAGCCTGAAAACCAGACCATTGTGTTTACGGCTGGGTCCCACAGCCAGCTAAGTCTTCCTTGCAAGGAATCACACTTAGCCTGTTCCTTGTACCCCTACTGCAGTACCCCAGTACCAGTTTCCACTTAACTTAGTATGACTGTCAGACACTAAACTCAGCACCACCTGGCTTTCAATAAACAAGTCACAGCTCAGATGACACCTAGGTAACAGACCTAAATAACCTTATTTTTACAGCTTGAATCGGTCCAGAGACCAATTTAATTTAACCTTTATATATTCCTCTCAAGCATTCTTACTACTCCCTTTTCCAGTTCTGTTTAGACAGTAAAAAAAAAAAAAACCCATCACCCCAAAACCCCCAAAAGGAATAGAATATTCTTTGTCCAAAAGACTTTTCTCATACAAAGAGAATGTAATTAAATCAGATTCTAATCCAGTTAATTAGCGTTCAAACTGTGTTCAGACAGCCCTAAAAAGTATTTGTTCCATAGTCTGGATATCAATTTAAAAGCATATTATAAATCATTTCATTTTGCTTGTCTCCTAACAGTAATAATTACAAAACCAGAGCACATTTTTCCAGCAGCTAGTAATACTCCTCAAGAAAAGTAAGAATGATTATTCCTATTTTACAGGTGGGGAAACCTATTTCACATTTCCTTAATGATCTCCTCTTTCTTTGCACTTCATTAAGTCATTCACAGAAGTATAAAGCAAATGGTAGTATTTCTAGCATGGGCAGGTTTTCAACGTTTTACCCTGGAAAGATTAGCTTCAGTGAAGTGTTGGATCAGCTTTGAGGACTGAAATACTGATATACACATCTAATGTGACTGAATACTAGCCATGTAGAAACCCTTCACTGAGTAAAGCCAGAGGGAGAAGTCCTTACTAACTGAAGGTTCATGAATGACAGGGAATGGAATGTCAGCTATTCAATTCATAGGACTTCAGAAAAGATGAATGAGAAAAAACCAACTTATTTCATTCCTCAGAATACTTTACAATCTACGTCTTGGAAAAATCTCTATCTTGGCAAATTCTAAACTCTTAACTTAGTGTCTAAAGATAACAGAGGAAGCACAGTGCTTAGCTGATTGCCCTCTTCGATAAAGTGAAAGGTCTCTCCTGGATTCAGCACATACACAGATATGCATCAGTTCCAGGAAACATTATCTTCAAATGATGTCTGAATCATAAGATAAATAGGCTGCTCACCAATTGAACTTTCTGGGGATTTTAGCTCTTTTAAATATCTCAAATTGCTACCATAGCCATTGCAACCACAGCTAGTTTCTGTGTAATTTCTTTGAGTGACAGCTGTAAAAATGTCATGGTGACCTTGAAAACAGAACCAGTGTGGGAGCATGATGGATGAGAAAAGACTCTGAAACAGACACTGTTTTGGATCGCTCCATGGCAGATGCAGTTATGTTTCCATTCTGCTGTTTACAGTTGGGGCTGGGTGGGGTGATATTAGATTTCCCTTGAAGCCTCACTCACTTTGGTGGCCAACAAGATGCAGCAGAAGAATCAAGAGATAGAGAAAATGGGTGACTTCAGTTTCAGGGGAGTGTTATGAAGACTCTATCTCAGCCTGCAGTTAGGATGGCAGCAGAAACATCCCTAAAGTACCTGCATGTTATAACTCTTACCAAACTGCCTTAGTGGTTCTGTTCACCAACCAGTCTGCCCCTCAAAATCTGCTTCTCATCTTTCTTTAGCAATTCCATCTTTTAAGAAAGATGAAAGAAAAGTACTTAAAATTTTCTGGTTTAGAATTACATTTTACATCATCTTTCTCACTTTTAGGAATATTGTGCCATGTTCAGAAGGTAAACCATTTGAGGCAGAGACTGTGTTTATGGTCTTTTTCATACAGCAATCTGCACACTTAGGGCACTTGATAGAAAACTGACAAAAAGTTTGTTGGTAACATAGACCACTGATAAGATAGCTGCTTCTGAAATAAATACCTGCTTTTGGTTTGGGTTTTTTTGGTAGTGTAATAAAGCTCTAGCTTTGAGATGTCACACTTCATTCTTTCAACATGAGGGTGGTGTGCTTATTCTCAACAGGGAAAAATCTGGCAATAAAAGTATACATTTTATTTTTATATGCTTTAATGTCACAATATGGAAGCCCATGTTTAATTAGATCATGTCGAGGTTTGGCATTTCTTTCTCATTCTAAACATTAAGAGGTTGTGTACATGTAGATATTTCTGATTATGACAACACTTTGCATACTTAGAAGCTTCCTAATTCCTACCAGAAAGGATTGCCTCGTGGTCAATATTGCAAGAGATCTGTAGTGGACATAGTACAACAAATTATCTTAAACTTAGGTCATACAGTGACAAGAAACTCCTCTTGGAAAAGGGAATGTCCTCTATAAAGTCACAATGTAATGCAAGGAATGTACTGGCAACAAGAGTGAAAACATCTACTCCTGAATTTAGTTTCTGCTGTTTCTGAGGCTATGTGGTGCAGGTACATTTGCAAGTGTATAAATCAGTGAGCACCATTAGGAAAAAACATCTCAGACAAGTACTGTTGGTTTAAATCCAGTTGTTATGGTGCAAATTATCTTTCTAAAGCACCTCTCTGAATACATTTATAATCCATTATAATTGTAATTATAATATTAGTATTTGTTATGTAACTGTCTCTGAACTGTAATTTCATCATCTCTTAGGAATTAGCATGATGAATATATTACAGAAGAGAAAGAGTATGTGTATTGGACAGCATTTTATTACTCTGCCATATCACTGGTGAAGATTTTAATGCTTCTCTAAGCAGCACAAGAAAAAAAAAAATCATCCATGTATTTCCACACTTGGCTTCACAATTGGAAGTGAGAGGTGACTCATACCTGCCATTTGTTCTGCAAGTAGAAATCCTCTTAGTGGACTGAGATACTACCTTCTCTCTCTTGAGATACCATATGTATCTCACTGTGTCAAATTAGTCTGTCTGGAATTACTCAGAAAAAACATCAGTTGCTAAGGTCAGTCCTGCCTCCAACACATCACTACTACCTCTCCAAGCAAGAAGATTTTTGCAGTCACAGAAAATCATTTTTCTGCATGAAGAAAATGGGAGGGGTTGGGAAGGAAGAAAAAAAAAAAAGGAAGAGAAGGAGAATGGAAGAGAAATTCAGACTGGAAGCAAGATGAACAAGGGTTATGTGAGGACCAGTGAGCATAAAAATGGATTGCAAGAGATGAAATAAAAAGAGGAAATACACTAAAAAGGAGAAGGAAAAAAAATGAGATTTAAAAAGGGGGAGGGCAACATACATAGATGGAAAGTTACATTAAAAAAGAAGTTAAGAGGAAAAAGGGGATTACATATTTCCTGTCATTTTACATCTGTTTCATACTCTCTCTTTTGTTGTGCTAGTCAAGCATGTTGCCAAACTTCTAGCTTCTGAAAAAAAAAAAACCTGCAACTGGAAGGCAAATTCAGGTTTTCAAAATTTTTACATTTGGTTCAACTGTCCACTTCAAATTAGTGAGAAGAAAAATGCATCAATCAATCATGCAGAAAATGTTCTGCTTTGTAAGATTTTTCCTTTAGATCACAACATTTTTCTGCAAAATACTTTGGAAATAGTCAGGAAAAAAAATACTCATTTTTCTAGCTAGGTAAGAGTTTTATATTTAAATTAGTTTTTTTCATTTTAATATATAGTACTTCTCATTAATATTCAATACTTAATCCCTGCATTTAATGCTTCAATAAATTAATTTCAAAGGAACTAAAGTCTCTTAGGATTTGCATTTGGACATCACCCTCTTCTCATTTCATTAGTCTTCTCCCCTCACCCACTCTACTCTGCCTGCAACTTAAATGTAAACAGAATTAGGCATTTCCTTGTCTTCCCTGCACTTCCACCAGACAATACAAAAATGTCTTTTTTTATCCTTTTCCTACAGTTAGAATTAAGATTAAAAAGATCTAGAAGAATGCTTTTTAATTTTCTTAGAGATTTGGGAGTTTGTGCCTCTAAGGCACTCCATGCTCATACCAGTTTCAGACACTCCGTAGCACCCTGCCCAAGGTAGCCCTGAGAGACTATTTATAGTCTTACTTATTAACTACATGGTGGGTTGGAACTACATTTTAACCAAGGGAACCTAGGCTCCAGTTATTTATTTATATAAACCCTAATCACGTTTGGATTGTACTGAGCAAAATTTCTTCATTAAAGTTGCGACAGAGTTCCACGAGTTAATTTTATACCATACAAATAACTCTCTTCTGTCAGGCTTATTTTTATAGCTCTTTTTTGTCATTGACTATATTCTTTTTCTTGTTCTAGAACAATGCCATGTTCTGCCTACCAATACTAATCTGTACTGTTATCTAAATCCAGGAATTTGTGGCCTCTAATTGGGATATTTATATAACTATGGACAGCTTCATGATCTTTAATATGTTTTCTGTTAAGTTTCTGGAAGTGTTATTTGTGGAAGTACTTTTGTCTTTGTTTTTAAAAGAACCAAGACACCAAGATTATGATTACACCATGTCAACCCAGGTTAGGAAATTGAACACATTTGCAGTGCAACCAGTTTGTGCTCATATATTTAAACAGGAGTCCCACAAAAGCTGGTTTTTATAAATGACTGTACTTGCTCCCAAAGCAAATTCCAGAGCTGTTTAGAAAGATTCTGGGTAGCACAGACCAAAAGCATGACAGGGAAGACACAAACACTGCAAGTGATGTATTTTTGGTCCCAACTTTGTTTAAAGCTGCTTACACAGCTTTAGCCAAAGAAAGTAGGTTCTGCTCTTCACCTTGGACAGAAGTATGACATTTTATGCAAGACTACCAATGCAAGAAAGCT
The DNA here is from genome assembly GCA_013399055.1 of Ramphastos sulfuratus. Taxonomy (NCBI): domain Eukaryota; kingdom Metazoa; phylum Chordata; class Aves; order Piciformes; family Ramphastidae; genus Ramphastos; species Ramphastos sulfuratus. The sequence continues at coordinate 159,533 of WBNM01045814.1, forward strand.
AACTTGTAAGAAAGAAATGATGAAAAGCAGTATGTTGCTGTTAAGAAAAAAAAATATGTTTTTCTTTTGATACAAGAGGCCCTAGCTCTGCAAGAAACACCAAAGGGCAGCTGGATCTAACTGCTAAAAGGAGTGCAAGCAAGAGAATTAGTAGAGAAATGAGGAGAAAAATAGGATATTATTTACTTCTCCCTGGTTTAAGAACATCCCAGCATAGGAAGGGTGAGCTGTTGAAGTGAGAACAATTACCTCCTTCAGGAGCTTAAGTGCTTTGTCTGGAGCCACATCAAGCTCTTTGCTTTTGCTGAGGTTAACACAGCAAAGCTGAGTTGTTACATTCCTTTTTTTGCTGGAAGCAGACATGTTTGAATTATAAACATCAAAAGATGTAGAATTTGGTGAGCTGGCTAGCAAAAGGAAAGAAAAGTCTATACCACAATGGGTTTAACTCAAATTGTCTTGTCTTTATTCACATCTCAACTAAAAGCAAATTCTGATTTCTTAAGAGCAAAGACAAAACCTAGCTTAGGTGAATCAGTAGCTAGACTAAAATCTGGACCCAGGACCCTAGCAAGTAGGTTATTGACATTGTGTCAATGCATACACATTCTTCAAATAAATTATTCTAGTTATTTGCTGCCTGAAGAGTAAGAGGCTTATTTCTTGCCTCTGAGTATATTTTGATACAGCTAATACTCAGGATACATTAAAACTGAATCCTCTTTCATGTTATTCCTTTATCATAAAGGTCAAATATTACTCTTGCAGGTTAAATGCTTACCTTATAAATGACAGCAACAATAGGGAGGATCTAACAAGCACAACAAATGGACAATAATTACAGTAAGACCTGTAGCAGACCCAAGAAAAGCAGATTTAAGTTAATTTAGAGAAAACATTGAGAATGCTGCTGCAGAGCAGCTCTTTAGCTATCGGCAATCAGCCCTGTCATGAAACCTGTCAGGAAACCTCGAAGATATTTAATCACTTACTAGCTTCAGTCATTTTTAGGTCATAATTAAGTAAAACAAAGTGAAAATTCAAGAAGTTGATCCAAGTAGTGACCATTTGTATCTCATTTTAAAATAACCCAATTCCTATCAAATTGTTATTTTAAAATGAGATACATTTTAAAGAGCAAAAAATAAACAGGATACTCAAGGGCTGAAAGCACACTTTCAGTATGCTTTAATTCCTTTTTGACAGACAGATTTTAATCACAAGAAATTTTGCCTCAACAGAGCAGAATACTCCAGCACTCAAATGAAATGAATTTATAGCAGCAGATTAAGAAGCATAGTATAAAAACATTACAGCACAACAGAATGAAAACAATCTCTGACTGATGCAGCTCTGTGATACACATTCCTCTAACAAGTTTGTTCTTCTCATTAAGCCACCTAACCATGTAAATATCATCAGCCCTTTTTCATAAGGTAAAGAGCATTTTTAGAAGCAATTTCCAAGAGCATGGAACCTAGACCAAGATAATCTACATAGCTCCAGCAAAAAATACTCATCTTTTGTAGAGGAGCAAAGAGCAATAGGATAGCTACAGATTTCACATAAAAGCTGTATGTTATAGATACAGCCCATATTCATTTCCAGTCTCCCACTGACTTCTCTTCTGAAACTAACAATTAAAGAAGTAAGCCAAAGTAACTTGTCTAGAGCGTAATTTCCATAAACCAATCAAGGACACAAAGCAGACAGTTGTCCTCTGGGAGTACATGGGTGCTATATAGTCACACAAAGTCACAAAGAAGGACAAGACATGTCTTTTTCTTAAGGTCAATTGATTCAAGGTGTATTTCATTTGGGCTTTCAAAACTGACATGGTTGTATACCCTACGCTGCACGAGAGGGACTTGGCGATATGCTACGTTGCCATCTGGTTTTGTTTATCACAAATTTGAACTATTAAACATTTATTAAAGGCCTTATTGGTTAAGCCACTCCTGAATAATTGTGGTTATTATTTATTAATCATAATAATTAGTTAGGGCCTCCTTCTGGTATACTTACTCACGCTGAGTAATGATTTATTTCATGATCTACCCCAGTAAAACAAACCACAAACCTGGCTAATACTCATCACAAACTTGGGAAGCAAGTCTGGTTTTCCTGTGGCATTTTCACAGTGTGTATTAAGTTAAATCACCACCAGCACGCACATGTGTGCGTTTCAGTTATTTGAAGAGTTGTGTGAGATTTTGCTTAATAATTTCAGTTCAGAAGTGTGCATGTGATGAATTTTTCTGAAGAGGTAGATGGATGGGAAGGGCAGGTCAGGGTCTGTAAACCCAGGGTCGTTGTATTGTAAACCCAAATGCTGAAACACAAGTCATAGGTCTGTTTCTTAAGATCCTTTATCTGGTATCTTGTTCAATACCTACTCCAATACTTTCTAAAGCAGACGAAAATCCACATTATTTTCTTCAGACAGAAGGTTACTATTCTGTATAAAGATCTGAACATAGTATGGCTGACTTGATTCTATCATCCCAAGATGCAGAGCACAACCTGACATTAAGATACATCTTAACTAACTTCAAAGAAAGTGTTATTGGGTCCCTCAACAAGGAAACCAAGTACTGTTACCCAAAACCTGCACCAACACAGTCTGACTTTATATAATCAGAAGCTGCATAGCCATCAAAGGTGTTTTTTCACAGTACAGGAGCCAGTGAAAGTGAAGACAACAATGTATGTAGTCAGGAGGAAAGGAGCCTGACATTGCACAGATAATCAAGGAAGGGATTATTTTGAGAAAACAGCATGTAACACAATTAAGAGCCCTTGAGGAACAAGCCATCAGGTCTCTGCTTGCTGTTTGTGAAGGAGAAAGACATGCTGCAGTCCTAATGAGTCTGATCCAGACAAGAGATTAAATAACCCATTTTCTTACCTCAGGCTGGGAAAACTCTAAAGGCCAGAACATTTCAATGTGTTTACAACACATTGGATTTGTGTTGTCATATATAGAGGAGGACCTGGGACATTTTGGAAAAAAGGTAAAAGTTTGGTTTCATAGAATGGTAAGGTTGGAAGGGACCTCAAGGATCATTTAGTTCCAACCCCCTGCCATAGGCAGGGACATCTTGTTTCCTTTTTTTTCTTTTTTTTAGTTCTCAATGACAAAAATGATGCTAAAGGTTTTTCTTATAGTGATTATCCTCTCAGAGCGTGTAAAATCCACCAAGAAAACTTTTTAAAGAGATAAGTAACTGAACTAGAGTAACTTGATATATGCATATTATTAATATGTATGTAGCTAGAAACTTAGGAAGAGGTGTGAACACAAAAATTGAGCTTAGAGAGGTTTTTCAGTACTCTCTAGCAAGTGCAGTAGGTTTGTCTACCTTTTCCTCTATGCAGAACACTGACCCTTGATCAGAGGGGTTCTTCGACAGGAATGAATTTAGCAGCAGCATTCTGGAGTTAGAACAAGCAGATTCTGAGAATAATAGCTTGCTCTTTAAAATGTCCTTTTGTTTCCAGAGGTAAAATTAGTTTTCCATTTTTTCCTGCTTCACCTGGTCATTATTCAAAACCATTGTAAGTGCTGTATTAAGATTAGAAGCCAGACTTTCCTGTTGTGATTAACACAGATGGTAAAAGCAAAAATAAACAGAATACTCAAGGCCTGAAAGCACACTTTCAGTATATTTTAATTCATTTTTAAACAGACAAATCTTAATCACAAGAAATTTTGCCTCAACAGAGCAGAATACTCCAGCACTCAAATGAAATGAATTTATAGCAGCAGATTAAGAAGCATAGTATAAAAACATTACAGCACAACAGAATGAAAACAATCTCGCTGACTGATGCAGCTCTGCGATACACATTCCTCTAACAAGTTTGTTCTTCTCATTAAGCCACCTAATCATGTAAATATCATCAGCCCTTTATGAAAAAGTAAAGGGGATTTTTAGAGGGAAAAATGCCGCAGTAACATCATGTACAACTTAATATTGGTTTTTTTTCCAAGCTTTACCTAAGCTTTCTTTCCTTTGAGTCCTTTCTTTCCTTTGCTCCCTCCCTGTAGGTGTTCAAGGGCAGGTTGGACGCGGCCTTGAGTAACCTGTGCTAGTGGGAGGTGTCCCTGCCTATGGCAGGGGGTTGGAACTAGATGATCCTTGAGATTTCCTTCCAACCTTACCATTCTATGATTCTATGAGTCTTTTCTTTTAGTTTCTACCAGTTGTAACAAAGAACCATTCAGTTACAGGACAGCTAATAAGAAAATAAACTTTGAAATTCCATTGTAGCCCCTAAAATGGTATCTCATACTTTAATGACTACATGCAAGTTTAGTAGCTGCTGAGCAAGATTTATTCGGTTCCATTTTGTCAATAATCTCTCAGGCTTGGCCAATCCACTATAACTTTCAGTCAAGCATGCTGGCTAGCAGTATTGGCAATGCACTTGGGTTTCACTAAATCATATTTTATTTTGTTGAAAAGGGCATAAGAATTAAGCTGATTCCAGTTCATGGAACTTTCAGCAAGCCATAGGGTTAAGGCTGTTTGTTTAGCTTTTCATGTTCAGTGTTTCAATTTTACAGTGCATGCAAGTGAAGTGTCCCATTGCTGAGGGTAACAGTCTGAATTAGATAGCCTTGGTCTCTCATCCTGATCAGCCATAGGCTCACAACATAACTTTAAGCAAGACTCTTTGAACTAGGCTGATCTTGTTTAACTTCAGATGATGTGCAGTACCCAATCTACATCAAGCAGCAAGGTTTCCTCTCAACAGTGCAGAGGAATAAAACAGATGTGCATCTCCAGAGAGAGATTTGTCTAATCCTAAAAGATTTCTAAGAGAGGTGACAGTGGTGTCTGTAGTTGTACTAAACAGACTGTAAACAGAACCTAAGAGTTTAGGATTTTGATGAGTTTTGGGTAGCTAACATAAGACAAAATGGATTTATCTATGCTAAGTTGTCATGCCACTAGTCAGTGTGGACACTGCTAGTGGGGAAAGCAGACTGAACTGTGCAAGTTATCAGAGAAGAACACATAGGCCTGAAGGCACAGACCAGTTTAGTTTAGTACCTGAGAGAGGATTCTCCTCTGATAACCTGCAGAGTCTAGGCTGCTTTCTTCACTACCAGTGTTCACCTTGACTCACCTTTAAAGATAACCTGTAGATGTTGTCTCGAGGTCTGTCAGTGGCAGCAGTTCAGAAGGCAGAGAACTAAAACAATGTAGGGACATAAAGCAATTTAGGGACCTGTCTTAATTCTCCACCTCACAGAAGGAGAGCAGCACTCCTCATTTTTAATGTATTCTTCAAACACCAAAATATAAAGAACTTAAAGATTAGGAGCAGCAGTAATTAGAGTAATAAGATAGTAGTAATAAGGCTAAAAAATATTTAGCTTTTGTTGAAATATTCTTTACATAGAGATGTTTCAAGAAAACAAGATTCTGTCCCAGTCCTAAGAATGCTTGTCTACATCTACAATATAGATTATAAAAGAAGTGTTTATTCTGACAAGATGCTTTTTTTCCCCACATATACGTGTCATTTACTAGAGGTGTTCATTTTAGCCATCCTTTTTCTTTTCTAATGAAGTTTTTTTAACATTAGAGCATGCTCTGAAATCTCATGTCCATTTAATTTGTACAGAAGAATAGTGAAAAAGCAGTACTACCGTAAGCTTTGTGTTTGTAGCTAAAATTTGAAGCTGTGAGATGTTTCTGTACCCTGTTACATACGAAATTGTTGAAACCAACTAAAGACTGTTGTAGTGCACATACAGCAGGGGGCAGAGCGAAGGCCACTTGTGACATTTCCTGCCTTTGAGTGCACAGTGCAACAGCAGCACCACTCAACACTGAACATGACAGCGTTTGCATTTAATAGAGTACTTATAATTCAAGTCAGCAGTAGCATCTTCCTAATTTTCTTATTGTCAGTTGTCATCAGATGTTAAGCTAAAGACGGAATGACGTGGAACAGAAATGTGCTGCTGCAATAAGAAGCAACATAAATTGCCCTTTGCTTTAACTCAGTACTTCAGTAGCCAACTCTTTCCATGCCTGTCTCACTAAAGTAAGGAAACGAAATAAGGATTCCCAAAACAATATTACTACTATCTTTATTAAAAAAGAGATAAAATAATATTAGAAAATATGGAGATAATTTGTCTGTTCTCAAAGTGTCATTTGCTAGCTTGCTTCCAACTTAATACTAGGATTATCAGCCAAACCATCCCAGCTAACAGAGGATCAATAAGCTAAAGTGACTGCAGATGTCAAGACTAATAATTTAAAATCTACATTTCTAAAGAGGCTTTGGAAAGCTTGATGGTCAAATCAATAGAGTTTGGGACAATTATTTTTTAAATTATGACCCTGTTTAGAGAAAAATTAAAGTCAGTTTATCTTTGCTCTGTTGAGCACTTGTATTTCTGGAAAATTAATGTGAATTATTTAGGAAAGGAAATAGGAATCCAATTCAGAAGGAATTGCTAAGGAAAAGAAGCAATTCTTTAAAGTGTTATTTTTTTAAAAATTAAAGTGCTTGCAACTTTTAAAATAACATTTTTAAATTAGTACTTCTAATACACATCTCTTTCCAAAATGGCTGCCTTAAGCATCCAGAGCACAAAGGAATTGCTTTTTAGAAGAGAAGCTGAGCCGTGATTTGAAGGTCCCCATTGTATCCTCTCTGTATAGCTGATTAAAGCAAAACCTTACATTGGAATCCATTTTATTTGAGGACCAACAGTTCACTACTCATAGCCCTTCACAAATATTAATACATGCTCAACCACTCCTCTCTTGGATAATGGAAGATTGAACCTGAACAATTAAAGATGATTTCTAGAGATGTAATCAGTTCATTTTGATATCACATTTTGTGTTTCCTCAACTGTTTCTAATCTTTTGTTAATGAAAACTAAATGTTCTTGACATGACATTTCCCCTGATGTATACCTGTTTGTTAGAAGCACCCTGTCAATTATTTACTTGATATAAGACTTACTCTACTTAATATGAAAGAACATCTCTGCTGTCTACTGTCATGTTACATCAGGTATCACGTGTGAGAACTGGGAGTGATTTCCTCAGTTTCAAAAATATTTTGTCATGTTTATTTCTGCTTTTGAAAAGCATTGTAAATTCTATAGGAAATGCTAGAAAGATAAGAAACTCACAGCCACAGCCCATTTAGAAGTAAACCTGCTCCAGCATGGCATTACCACGGCTGCAGTCTCTCCAGGGCTGTACCTGCTCTATTCTGGTCTTATGCATGGCCACTGACACTTCAGGGCATGTCTTCCAGCATGCACAGCTACTAAAGCTTCAGGGTATTCCCACTCAAGTGTGAATTTATCCACAGCCACAGACACTTTTGGCTGTCCTGTTCATAGAATCATAGAATGGTAAGGTTGGAAGGGACCTCAAGAATCATCTAGTTCCAACTCCCTGTCATAGGCAGGGACACCTCCCACTCGCACAGGTTACTTAAGGCTTCGTCCACCCTGGCCTGGACCACCTCCAGGGAGGGAGCAGCCACAACCTCCCTGGGCAACCTGTGCCAGTGCTTCACCACCCTCACTGGAAAGAACTTCTTCCTAACATCCAGTCTAAATCTCCCCTCTGCCAGTTTAAACTCATTGCCCCTAGTCCTGTCATTCCTGCATGGACTCATCCACAGGTCACAATCCCTTTGACCTGAGTCCACAGCAGAGTTCCAGCCTGTCCAGTACAGCACTAGACTGATACACTAAGGCAGGTAAGCCCCACGTCAAGCATAGGAGCCTGTCAATTAATAGCTGCAGAGCAATAACAGCTATCAATTCAATCTGGCACATTCTACTCAAACCTGTCATTGTCATGAACCCTTCAAGCCCTATATTGGGCACCAAAAAAGGACTGTCGTAGTTTAAGCCCAGCCAGTAACTAAGTGCAACACAGTTGCTCACTTGCTGCCCCCACAATGAGATGAGAGAGAGAATCAAAAGGGTGAAAGTGAGAAATCTGTGGGTTGACATAAAAACAGTTTAATAGCTGAAGCAAAAGCTGGACATGCAAAGAAAGCAAAACAAGGAACTTGTTCACCACTTCCCATCAGTAGGCAAGTGTTCAGCCATCTCCAGGAAACCTCCATCATGTGTAATAGTCACTTGGGAAGACAAACACCACCACTCAGAACACCCTTCCTTTTCCTCCTCCTCCCCACTGGTTTCTTATTGCTAAGCATGACATCATATGGTATAGAATATTCTTTTGGTCAGGTGGGGTCATCTGTCCAAGCTGTGTCCCTTTCCAGTTTCTTGTCCATCTGCTCACTGGTTGATTAAGGAGTAGAAAAGGCCCTGACTGTGCCTTAAGTGCTGCTGCTTGGTAACTGAAACATCCCTGTGTTACCAACACTGTTTTCAACACAAACCCAAAGCATAGCCCCATACCAACCACTGTGAAGAAAATTAACTCTGTCCCAGCCAAAACCAGCACAACAGATTTCAGAGAAAAAAGGTCAGGATTCCCTTACAGTCAAAAGCCTGCACTACAAGTGAGGGTACAATGATGAAAATTAAAACTGTGTAAGAATTTTTTCTTTCCATGCAATTTCACAGAAAACAAATAAAGCATCAGGAGGCAGACATTCAACTTCTTGGTCCCAAAATCTGTTGTTTTCTTCTGATAACTTTTGCCTGACAGTTTTGTATAGAAATGTGAAATAAGTTGAGATTCCGTATGCTAAAATCCATAAAAAGGATCTTCAAGCTAAAAAGTGTCTTTGCATTAAAAACAAGCAACACTATTTTTCTTCCTGCTCAGCAAAGGAAGGTTGTATTCCAAGAGAGGTTCAACAGGACATAGCTTGCTCCTTTCTCTGGCAAGTTCAGAAGACAATTATTTACTCATCTGCTTTGTTTAGTATAAGGGTGTATGCCTGTGGATTTGTGGGGTTTATCTAAACACAAACATTCTACACACTATTTTCTTATATCCTATATGGACCACATATTGGAAAAACTGGTCTCAGTTGACTAGTGGGAAGTGCTGTGCTATGAAATTCCATGTGCAGCATTGGCTACTTCTCCTAAACCTTTTAGCTGGAGATAATTTTTCTTTCTTTCTTGTTTTTAAGTACAAAGAGACTGGCACTCACAGAAATAAGAACAAATGCAGCTTGGGCTGCATTTTATCAATATATTGTAGCACATGGAAAGTGACATGGCTATTTATAGCAAGCAGACCTTTTGTTTTTCACTGCATTTTAAGCCTAATAATTACAGCACATAATCAAGTGTTGAACTCTCACAAAGCACAAGTCTAGACCATAGAAATAAAGCACTCTGCTAGCTTACAGTTCTTACAGCATGCCTTGGTCAAAGGATCATTTTTAGGCCTTTCCCAAAATTGCAGGATGAGTATCAAGCCCTGCCATTCCATCACCTTTCTGTCATTGCACTGCGTTTGCCTTCACTATTGGCTCCCACAGGGGAGCCAGAAAAGCTAAGAGGCAGCACCATCTCCCTTGAGTACTCTCTTAATACTGCCTGTGCATTGTATGGGGGAGAGCCCTCTCCATCTCTAATCAGTGCTCCAGTCATCCAAGAAACATAATTAAAACAGAGAGGAGGATGGGGGTGAGGCAGATGGGTTGGGGATGAGGCTCTGCTATGAGGACAG
>WBNM01045815.1:0-18573 GCA_013399055.1 Ramphastos sulfuratus
CTGGTTAATTCTGTGGCTCTGTACTGAAGGCAGCTGCTGCCCCACCAGGCTGGGTGCTGCCATTCCAGGGCTGAGGTCTGCCTCTGCTCTGCTCTGCCTTGCTGCAGGCTGCTCACAAAAGGTGATCAGTGGGGCTGGATGCATCAGACTTCCCACCCACGTGGAGCAGAGCTTGGCAAAGCCTCAGCCTTGGCAGAGCTGATGCCCTGGGGGTGTCACCACACCACACACGAGGCAGCTCAAAATCACAGTCACAGATTGAACCAAGTTGGAAGGAACCCTCTAAGGTCATCTTGTCCAGGCCCCCTGCAGTCAGCAGGGACACCTCCAACTAGAGCAGGTTGCTCAGAGCCACATCAAATTTGCCCTTGAATGTCTCCAGGGATGGAGCTTCCAGCACACCTCTGGGCAACCTGTGCCAGCCTCTCCCCACCCTCACTGAGCAGAACTTCCTCCTGATGTCCAACCTAACTCTGCCCTGCTCCAGATCCAAACCCTTTGTCCCATCCCCACAGGCCCTTCTGAACAGTCCCTCCCCAGCCTGCCTGTGGCCCCTTTCAGGTACTGGAAGGCTGCTCTAAGGTCTCCCTGGAGCCTTTTCTTCTCCAGGCTGAACAATCCCAACTCTCCCAGCCTGCCCCATAGGAGATGAGGCCTTTTAGCTGCTTCTTAGCTCCAAACCTGGTATCTAACACACCAAAAACCCCTGCAGAGCCCAAGAGGAAAGGGACAATGTAAAAGATGAGATGGAAACATGTCCCCAGGGAACCACTGTGGGTGAGTGTAGGTAGCATCAAGCCTGGGGATGCAGATCCTCCAGACAGACTTCTGGAGAAGTCCTGGATGCAGGAGCAAAGAGGTTGGTGGACTGGGGTTAGTCCCAGCAATCACAGACTTGGAGAACACAAATTCTGCAGGTTGTGATTAAGCAGCTTTAAACTCAGCTTCCTCTTTTGGTTGGTGGTTCCACCAGAGTCAGGAAATGAGACCTTTGGGTTTTTTGTTTAACAAATCAGCAGCAGAAGACACAGTGCAACCCTCCCACCTTGCCCAGCAGATAGTCAGGGGGGTGGAGGTGGCAGAGCAGGAGGAAGGTGTAGGAAGGAGGAAGGAGGCAGCTGGCCCTGACATGGCTGTGCCACTGGGGAAATGTGCTTTGGTTTGGGGGGAAAGTCATCTGCTGCTTTTCCCAGCCTGGTTCCACTGAGGTGTTTAGGGAAGCTGGATGGGAGGTTCTCCTCCTCCTCCTCTAATCTGCACAAGTGAGGCCACATTTGGAGTTCAGGGACCAGTTCTGAGCTCCCCAGTTGCAAAGAGATAAGGAAATACTGGAGGATCCAGTGGAGGCTGCAAAGGTGCTGAGGGCCTGGAGCAGCTCTGTGAGGAGCAAAGGCTGAGAGCCCTGGGGCTGAGAGCCTGCAGAGGAGCAGCCCCAGAGGGGATCTCAGCAATGCTCAGGTGGGGGGCAAGAGGCTGGGGCCAGACTCTTGTCAGGGGGGCTCAGTGCCAGGACAAGGGGCAATGGGCACAAATGGGAACCCAGGAGGCTCCACCTGAACAGGAGGAGAAATTTGTTTGGTGTGAGGGTGCTGAGCAGGCTGCCCAGAGAGGTTGTGGAGTTTCCTTCTCTGCAGAGCTTCCTACCCCACCCTGGGCATTGTGCTCCTGGGCAAACTGCTGTGGGTGCCAGTGCTGCATGATCTCCTTTCCAGCCCCAAGCACCCTGGGATGCTCTGCAGTGCCTGGAGAGCTCAGGCCCAGAGCAGAGCCTGTGCTGCACACTGGTGTGCCCATGCCAACCACAGCACCTCTGACCCACACTGCTGCTCTTGTGGATCCAGCTCATGGTCTCCCTCCTGCCACTCCCACTGAGGAGCTGTAACTCATGGTCAGAGCTAAACCTCCAAAACAACTCCATCAGGCTCCACTCCCTCCCTAGCCCCAGGTAGAATCATAGAATGATAGAATGGGAAGGTNCTCCTACCTAATCTCTTCCTCTACTCTGTCCCCACAGGCAACCTTCAAAGGCTGGATGGACATCATGTACGCAGCGGTGGACTCACGGGAGGTGAGGATGCCAGCAGGGATGTCTCACACTTAGCCCCAGACATTCCTCATCCTATCCCTTAGTTCCCCTGACAGGCTGGGAACAGAGTCCTGGGGCCAAGGAGGAGCTGAGGGTGGGCTGAGGATGGACCTCTTGGATGCAGCACCCCCACCAGGCACTGCCTGTTGGCGCTGCTGAGGCTGCCTGCATCCCACCCAGAGCTGGGACATGAGCTAAGGAGTGGAGAAATGCTCCAAAGTGCTGAGCTGCAGAGCCTCAGCTGTGTCCCTTCTGGTGCAAGGTTCTGCACATGGATCCATGCAACCCTGGCATCAATCCAGGCTGGGGATGAAGGGCTGGAGAGCAGCCCTGTGGAGAAGGACTTGGGGATGCTGGTGGGGGAAAAGCTCCACATGAGCTGGCACCCAGCACTGCCAGCCCAGAGCTAACCCTGTCCTGGGCTGATCCCCAGCAGCGTGGGCAGCAGGGGCAGGGAGGGGATTCTGCCTCTGTGCTGTGCTCTACTGACATCCCACCTAGGGTCCAGAGGAGGCCACCAAGATGCTTAGAGGGCTCCAAAGCCCTCCTCAGCCAACCTCCCACCTCCCCTGGGAGCTGAGCCCTGGGCTCAGTGGGCAGCTGGCACTCACCCTGCTGCCTGGGGAGTCCAGAGGAGGCTGCTGTTTGGCTTTCACTCCTGATTATCTCCAGACATTTAGCCTCTTGCTGTTGGAAATAGAGGATGATGGAGCAGTCAGGATGTGTAGCTTGCACCTTGAGAGGAGGGAAAGCATAGGGAGGACACTGAACATCTCCCAGCTTGAGAAGGACCTGGAACAACTGGAGAGGGTCCAGAGGAGGCCACAGAGAGGATCAGAGAGCTGCAGAAGCTCCCTTGTGGGGACAGACTGGGAGAGTTGGGGCTGTGCAGCCTGGAGAAGGCTCCAAGGAGACCTCAGAGCAACCTTCCAGTGCCTGAAGGGGCTGCAGGAGAGCTGGGGAGGGACTTGTGACAAGGGCTGGGAGTGGCAGGGTGAGGGAGAATGGCTTTGAGCTGGGAGAGGGGAGAGTGAGAGTGGAGATGAGGAAGAAATTGTTGAGAGTGAGGGTGGGGAGAGACTGGCACAGGTTGAGGGTGGTGAGACACTGGCACAGGTTGCCCAGAGCAACCCAGGGCTGCTTTCTGAGGCTGCCAGGCTGTGCCACCCTCATGTGCTAGTGTGGCACCAACTCAAGCACTCTCCTAGAGAGGTTGTGGAGTCTCCTGCTCTGGAGACATTCAAAACTCACCTGGATGTGTTCCTGTGTGACCTAATCTAGGTGATCCTGCTCTGGAAGGGGGTTTCACTCAATGATCTCTAGAGGTCCCTTCCAACCCCTCACATTCTGTGATTCTAGTTCCATGGTTCCCCTCTTGGCTGGATATGAGCCTTGGAGAGCTGCTGGGAAAGGAAGACATTCACATCTGCTCTTGATGGCACTGCCCTTGGGCATCCTTTTCTATCCCCCAGGGCATGCCATGGGACTGGGGGTCAGCACATCCTTGTCCCCCAGCTGGTGTCATGTGAGTGTCCCTTCCCTGCCTGCTCCCACAGGGATCACTCAGCCCATGCAGTATCTGCAGCCACCCCACAGCACTGCCTGGAGAGAGCAAACCCTTGGCCGGCAGCTGGGGAGATGCTTTCTGGAAGGACTTAATCTCCTATTTCCCATCTCTCCTGCTCAGATTGAAGAGCAGCCTTCATATGAGATCAACCTCTACATGTACATCTACTTTGTCATCTTCATCATCTTCGGTGCCTTCTTCACCTTGAACCTCTTCATCGGTGTCATCATCGACAACTTCAACCAGCAGAAGAAAAAGATGAGTACCTGCAGGGGCCTGCAGCCACTCCTGTCCCCCAGGATGGAGGGGAGCAGTGGTTGAGGCAGGGGACCTGAGCCCACTGTGGCTGGTGCTCAGATGGAGCTCAGGGTCCCTCTGCCCCACTGCTGCCCCTGAGCAGCTCCCTGCAGAGGGAAGCAGGAGAGCTGCACAGGCAGCACCTGGGGGTTGGTGTCCTGGCCACAGCACTGCCAGAGGGTTTCATAGCAGCAGGCTTGGAGGAGATAGATAATGGTTGGACTTCATGATCCTAAAGATCTTTTCCAAGCAAAACAATTCTAGGATTCATTTATGGGTGCAGAAGGAAGAGAGAAGTAGGTCAAGAAGGTTCTCCTTCCCCTCTGCTCTGCTGTAGGGAGGATACATCTGGAGTCCTGGGTCCAGTTCTGGGCTCCTCAGTTCCAGTGGATGTTCAGGGAAATACTGGAGAGAGTCCAGTGGAGGCTGCAAAGGTGCTGAGGGGCTTGGAGCAGCTCTGTGAGGAGCAAAGGCCTCAGCCCTGGGACTGAGAGCCTGCAGAAGAGCAGCCCCAGAGGGCAGCTGAGCAGTGCTCAGCAAGAGCTAAAGGCTGGGGGCAAGAGGCTGGGGACAGACTCTTGTCTGTGGTGCCCAGGGACAGGACAAGAGGCAATGGGCACAAACTGGGACCCAGGAGGTGCCATCTGACCAGGAGGAGAAAGTTGTTTGGTGTGAGGGTGCTGGAGGCCTGGAGCAGGCTGCCCAGAGAGGTTGTGGAGTCTTCTTCTCTGGAGAGCTTCAAACCCCCCCTGGCCATTGTGCTCCTGGGCAAGCTGCTGTGAGTGCCCTGCTTTAGCAGTGGGTTGAACTGGAGGATCTCCAGAGGTCCCTTCCAGCCTCACCATGCTGGGATTTGGGTATTCCATATGATTCTGTTTCCTCTGGGCTGTGCCACAGCAGGCATGGCCAAACCCCTGACATCTCTGCCATCACTTTTACTTCTCCCATCCCATGACCCTTTCTCATCACTTTTCCTTGCATCAAGAAGAGACTCAATCTCTGCTCTCAAGCAAGGAGCACAGGGAAGTGAGGAGTGGATGGGTAACATGGAGCATGCTGATTGTGCCAAGCAAGCTCTGGAGCACTCTGAGATGCTGCCTTGGTCCCAGCAGGATCTGCCCAGCAAGGAGGGGGTGAGCCCCAGCAGGACATGAGGTGCCCCTCTCACTGCAGCAGGCTGGGAGGCAGCATCTCAGCTCTGCAGGAGGAAACTCCACTGCTGGGGTGAGCACCACTGGGTGAGGTGGACTAAGGGAAGCAGCTTAGAAAAGAGGAAGCAGGGAGGAAGCAGGACTTGGTGAGGCAGGTGTTGGCCTCTGCTGGCAGGTAACTAATGACAGGACAAGAGGAAGTGGCCTGAAATTGTGCCAGGGGAGGGGTAGGGTGGAGGGGAGGAAAAATTTGTTTGCTGCAAGAGTGGTCAGGGACTGGCACAGGCTGCCCAGGGAGGGGCTGGAGTGCCCATGGCTGGAGGTGTTCAAGCAACCTGTGGACATGGCACTTGGGGCCATGGTTTGGTAGCCATGGTGGGGTTGGGTTGCTGCTTGGACTGGATGATCTTGGAGACCTTTTCCATCCTCAATGATTCCCTGATTCACTGAATCAGTGCAGTGGCCAATGGCTGGTAGGAGCTGGGCTGTAAATTCTTGGTGAACCACGGTCAGAGATGTTTGGTGGGAGAAGGTGACCCCAAGACTAACAGTGGTGATTCTCTTTATACTTTGGAGGCAAAGACATCTTCATGACAGAAGAGCAGAAGAAATACTACAATGCCATGAAGAAGCTTGGCTCCAAGAAACCCCAGAAGCCCATCCCCAGGCCATCGGTAGGTTGGGTGAGGGAAGCAGCAGGGAGGGACACTTCCAGCCACCAGCTGCCCCAGAGTGAACAAGAGGGGTCTAGGGAAGAGCATTTGCCAGGGCTAGGAGCCTGCCTCCCCTTTGCTGCTCCTCAGACAGGACCCTGCTAAGAGCTGGAGCTTCAGAAGACCTTCAGCTCAAGCAGCCTCTTTGGCTTTGCTCTCCAGCCCTGGATCTGCTGGGGGTGGGGGTCCCTTCTGCAGGGTTCTCTCCTAGCTCAGCTCCCAGCTCAAAGAGATTTGGGCTTAGGAGAAGTTCAGCTTCCAGCACTCCAGAAGGGGCATGGATGCAGGCAGCACACTTGGCTGTGGGTTTGACAGCCCTGCTCAGGTGAGGCCTTTCCCACCTGAGGCATCATCACCTCTGGATACAATTAGAGAACTTCCCCTCTTTGCCCACACCTCCTGGCCATGGCCTCACCAGGTGGGCTCCATCCTGCAAGGTGCTGGGCATCCTCCTCCCATAACATTCAGAGCTGTGGGAGCTGTGCACTGGCCACAGGCCTGAGGCTTTCTAGGCCCTTTCCAATATGGTTCCTCCTTCTTCTCTTTGTTGTGTCTGTTGTTTGCTGCGTGTCTGTGGTGTCCCAACCTCACCTCTGCTTCCTCACTGCCGCGCGGTCCTGCCTGCAGAACAAGGTTCAAGGGATGGTCTTTGACTTTGTCACCAAGCAAGTGTTTGACATAGTCATCATGATCCTCATCTGTCTTAACATGGTGACCATGATGGTGGAAACAGACGACCAGAGTGAGCTCAAAACATCTGTCCTCTACAAGATAAACCTGGTCTTCATCGTCATCTTCACCGGCGAGTGCGTGCTCAAAATGTTCGCCCTGCGCTACTACTACTTCACCATTGGCTGGAACATCTTTGACTTCGTGGTGGTCATCCTCTCCATCTTAGGTGAGCCAGAGAGTCACAGAGTCACAGAGTCACAGAGTCACAGCATCACAGAGTCACAGAATCATAGAATCACAGAATCAGAGTCACAGAGTCACAGAGTCAGAGCCACAGAATCAGAGTCACAGAATCACAGAATCATAGAATCAGAGCCACAGAGCCACAGAGTCACAGTCACAAAATCAGAAAAGCATAGAATCATAGAATCACAGCATCATAGATTCATAGAATTACAGAATCACAGACTCACAGAATCAAAGAACCATAGAATGGTTCAGGCTGGAAGTGACCTCCAAAGGTCATCTAGTCCAACCCCCACTCTGCAGTCAGCAGGCACATCCTCAGCTAGACCAGGTTGAGGACCTACTGGTTCCTCCCATTCCTCAGAGGTCCCATTGGATAATAAAGGATGGAAGTGGTCCAGCTGATCCCCAGGCACCAAGCTGTCTCTGGACATCCCTTTACAGCCATCCTTTGAGTAGGGTCAAGACACCAGACCCTGGCACAAGATGGACATGAGGCCACCTCATGCCACCAGGCTGTCTGAGGGGTTGGGGCTGTGTCTCTCTTCTCCCTGGTGTTGAGCTCCTCTTGGCTCCATATTACCTGACTGTGCTGCTGCAACCAAGCAGTCAGACTCCAGCCTTGGGCTCTGAAGGGGACCTGCAGGCAGGCTGGGGAGGGAACTGTTCAGAAGGGCCTGTGGGGATAGGACAAAAGGTTTGAAACTGGAGCAGGGCAGAGTTAGGTTTGATATCAGGAGGAAGTTCTACGAAATGAGGGTGGGGGACACTGGAACAGGTTGCCCAGAGATGTGGCTGAGAGATATTCAAGGTCAGGTTTGCTGTGGCCCAGGGCAGCCTGTTCTAGTTGGAGGTGTCCCTGCTGACTGCAAGGGGATTGGTCAAGATGTCCCTTCCAACCTGATGCCATCTGTGCATCTGTACCATTGGGGTGGGCTCATCTCTCTGTGTATGCCCAGCTCTGGCAGATCACAGCTCACAGATGTCAGGGGTTGGAAGGGACCCAAAGAGCTCATCCAGTCCAACCCCTGCCAGAGCAGGACCAGACAATCCAGCTCAGGGCACACAGAACACATCCAGACAAGGCCTGCAAAGACTCCAGAGAAGGAGACTCCACAACCTCTCTGGGCAGCCTGTGCCAGGGCTCTGGGACCCTCCCAGGCAAGAAGTTGCCCTTGTGTTGAGCTGGAACCTCCTGTGCTGCAGCTTCCGTCCATTGCTCCTTGTCCTATCCCAGGCAGCAGTGAGCAGAGCCTGTCCCCACCTCTCCTAACCCCCAGCCCTCAGAGAGTTATAAACATTGATTAAATCCCCTCTCAGTCTTCTCCAGACTAAGCAGCCCCAGGTCCCTCAGCCTCTCCTCAGCAGGCAGTGCTCAGTCCCCTCCTCATCCTCACAGCCCTCCCTTGGACCCTCTCCAGCAGATCCCTGTCCCTCTGCAACTGGGGAGCCCCAAACTGAAGGCAGCACTCAAGATGAGGTCTCCCCAGGGCAGAGTGGGAGGAGAACCTCTCTTGATCTGCTGGACACACTCTGCTTAACACCCCCCAGAACTCCAGCAGATCTCTCTTGTCCCTCTTCAACTGGGGGTGCAGAGCAGCTACATCTCACCTCCCTGAGTGGCAAACTTCCCTCTACTCCATCCCTCCACAGGCATTGTCCTCTCAGACATCATCGAGAAGTACTTTGTGTCCCCCACCCTGTTCAGGGTGATCAGGCTGGCCAGGATCGGCCGCGTCCTGCGCCTGATCCGGGGGGCCAAAGGCATCCGGACGCTGCTCTTCGCGCTGATGATGTCCCTGCCTGCCCTCTTCAACATCGGCCTCCTGCTCTTCCTGGTCATGTTCATCTTCTCCATCTTTGGCATGTCCAACTTTGCCTACGTCAAGCACGAGGCCGGCATCGACGACATGTTCAACTTCGAGACCTTTGGCAACAGCATGATCTGCCTCTTCCAGATCACCACCTCAGCGGGCTGGGATGGGCTCCTCAGCCCCATCCTCAACAGCGGCCCCCCGGACTGCGACCCCAACCTGGAGAACCCTGGCAGCTCGGTCAAAGGGGACTGTGGCAACCCTTCCATCGGCATCTTCTTCTTCTGCAGCTACATCATCATCTCCTTCCTCATCGTGGTCAACATGTACATCGCCATCATCTTGGAGAACTTCAACGTGGCCACCGAGGAGAGCAGCGAGCCCCTCTGCGAGGACGACTTCGAGATGTTCTACGAGACCTGGGAGAAGTTTGACCCAGATGCCACCCAGTTCATTGCCTACAGCACCTTGTCTGACTTCGTGGACACCTTACAGGAGCCACTCAAAATCCCCAAGCCAAACAAGATCAAGCTGATCACCATGGACCTCCCCATGGTGGCCGACGACAAAATCCACTGCCTGGATATCCTCTTCGCCCTGACTAAGGAAGTGCTGGGAGACTCGGGAGAGATGGACGGCTTGAAGGCCACCATGGAGGAGAAGTTCATGGCAGCAAACCCTTCCAAGGTTTCCTACGAACCCATCACCACCACCCTGAAGAGGAAGCACGAGGAGGTCTGTGCCACCAAAATCCAGAGGGCCTTCCGCAGGTACCTGCTGAGGCGCTCGGTGAAGCAGGCGTCCCACATGTACCGGCACGGCCAGGACGAGGATGCCCCCGAGAAGGAAGGTCTGCTGGCCACCAAAATGCAGGAGATGTATGGGAACAGTGGGACAGGTGTGGAGGCAGCCCCTGCCCTGGGTCTTGCCCCCATTCCCAGCTCAGAGACGCCAGATGCCGGCGGAGCTCGGGACAAGGAGCGCAGGGTGAAGGAGTCGCTGGTGTAACGGCACAGGGCTGCCCAGGGGGCTTCGGCTGCACCTCCTTTTGAAGAGCTCTTCCCTGGCTCAGGTCATTAGATCTTAGGTATTGAGCTAATCTCAGCTGATGCTGGCAGACTCCTTCCTGCTCCTGCAGCAGGATCTGGGTTTGGGAGCTCCCTGCAGGTGAATATTTTGTCTTAAGAGAACTCAAGGTGAAGTCCGAGGGGGAGAGGTGAAAGAGAAACATCTCCCTCCTGAGATGACCTCGTGACGGTGACAACACCCTTCAGCCACCTACCAGGGCAGGTGTTTGCCCTTTGACTTAAAAAGTAATTCATTCTTGATGTTATTTCACAACTAAGAGAGGAGGTTTGGGTTGGGTTGCCCATCCTTCTTCCAGAGATGCAACCAGGGCAAGGTGAGCCAAGTGAAATAACCATTCAGGATAATTACCCAAAGGTTTGGTGAACACCAAACATCTCCAATGTCTTAAGCTTTTAGCACCTTTCTTTTGGGGTATTTGGATAAGCTTTAGGGATTTGTTATTGGTTGTTGATTATCAACTCTCAGCCTCATTCTTTGTTTTTCTTTTTGTTATCTACAGACAAAAGTGCAATGATGTCTTAAAAGCCAAAGCAAAGCCTCCACAGGTTTATGTTCTCAGGGTTAAATGGCAGGTTTCAAAGTCTCCCAGTAGATGTTGACATCTCAAATGCTTCAGGTCTCCAGGCTATGTATGTAAAAACAAACAAAACAAAAATCAACCCCCCTCCCCGCAAAAAAAAGGATTTTCAGTGCTGCTGCTTCTCCTCTTTTCCCCTTTCAGCCAGAGTTTGGGGGCTTGGATAAAAACTCCTCCAAGAGGCAGGGATGCTCCATCCCTGGGCAAGGTCTGGTTGGTTGGGGCCCTCAGCAACCTGCTCTAGTTGCAGGTGTCCCTGCTGGCTTGCACTTGTCCCTCCTGGTTGCACTGGAGGAGCTTTAAGGTCCCTTCCAACCCAAACCAGTCTGGGACCCCATGAGGACTCCCCAGTGCCCACAACAAAACCCTCCTGAGGTTCTTCAAGCCCCTGTGGCAGGAGGAAATGTCCCACTGGAGCTCACAGGATACATCCCAAGGGACTGGAGGAGGGGGTGAAGGGTCCTTGCCATGAGCTGCTTCAGTGGGGGCCCCTCAGTCCCACTGGCCATCAAGGACCTTAATGCAGGGAGTGCCCCCACCCCAAAACACCTGGGCACAGCACCCCTGTCCTGCCTGGGGCTCTGGAGAGCACCCAATGGCACAGCCTGGGCTCTGGAGAGCACCCAGTGCCATAGGCTGGGCTCTAGAGAGGACACAGTGCCATAGGCTGGGCTCTGGAGAGGACCCAGTGGCACAGGCTGGGCTCTGGAGAGCATCCAGTGCCATGGGCTGGGCTCTGGAGAGGACACAGTGGCGCAGGTTGGGTTCTCTGGAGAGCAACCAGTGCCATGGGCTGGGCTCTGGAGAGGCACAGTGGCATGGGCTGGGCTCTCTGGAGAGCACCCAGTACCATAGGCTGGGCTCTGGAGAGCACCCAGTGGCATGGGCTGGACTCTAGAGAGCACCCAGTGGCACAGGCTGGGCTCTGGAGAGCATCCAGTGCCATGGGCTGGGCTCTCTGGAGAGCACCCAGTGGCACAGGCTGGGCTCTGGAGAGCACCCAGTGCCATGGGCTGGGCTCTCTGGAGAGCACCCAGTGGCACAGGCTGGGCTCTGCACAGCACCCAGTGGCACAGGTTGGGCTCTGCAGAGCACCCAGTGGCACAGGCTGAGCTCTGGAGAGCACCCAGTGGCACAGGCTGGGCGCTCTGCAGAGCACCCAGTGGCACAGGCTGAGCTCTGGAGAGCACCCAGTGGCACAGGCTGGGCTCTCTGCAGAGCACCCAGTGGCACAGGCTGAGCTCTGGAGAGCACCCAGTGGCACAGGCTGGGCTCTCTGCAGAGCACCCAGTGGCACAGGCTGAGCTCTGGAGAGCACCCAGTGGCACAGGCTGGGCTCTCTGCAGAGCACCCAGTGGCACAGGCTGAGCTCTGGAGAGCACCCAGTGGCACAGGCTGGGCTCTCTGCAGAGCACCCAGTGGCACAGGCTGAGCTCTGGAGAGCACCCAGTGGCACAGGCTGGGCTCTCTGCAGAGCACCCAGTGGCACAGGCTGAGCTCTGGAGAGCACCCAGTGGCACAGACTGGGCTCTCTGGAGAGGAGACACTGGCATGGCCTAGGCTCTTTGTAGAGGCCCCAGTTCCATGGTCTGAGCTCTCTGCAGACCCAGCTGAGGCCAGGGCAGGTCCTCAGCAGGAAACCTCCCAGCAGAGCAACATCTTCCCAGGGTGGAAGCTGTTTGCTGCCCTTTACAGGGATGGCCAAAAGGGAAGTAAACCAAGACAGAGATGCCAAAGTCTCACCCCTGAACCACCTCCTGCCTTCCCCAGGAGAAACCAACCCCAGCCTCTGGAGATCCAAACAACCACGAACCAAAAATCTCTTCCACTCCAGACAAGGGCTGCTCCTCCAAGCCACAGGCTCTGTCTTTTTGTATTCTTGTTATTAATTATTATTGTTGTTATTATGAGTCTAAAGGATTTCCCTTGGGCTGCCCTTGGCACTGAGCCAGGGTTGGTGTCCCAGCAGCAGCAGCAGCCTGGCCAGGAGTGCTGCTGAGCTCTCCAGGAGCTGTGCCCGAGCTGGTGCTGCTCAACCTGTAGGGCTCTGCTGGCATTGGGGCAAAGCTGCCTGGCACAGGAGCCTCCTGAGATGCCCACAGAAGCTTTCAGCAGGGAAGCCTCCCATGGCACAGTGGTTTCCTCCCATGGCACAGTGGTTTCCTGGGAAGCCTCCTATGGCACAGTGGTTTCCTGGGAAGCCTCCCATGGCACAGTGGTTTTCTTGGGAAGCCTCCCATGGCACACCTGGATTTTCCTGGGAAGCCTCCCATGGATCACTTGGGTTTTCCTGGGAAGCTTCCCATGGCACAGTGGTTTTCTTGGGAAGCCTTCCATGGCACAGTGCTTTCCTCCCACGGCACAGTGGAACCCTCCCATGGCACAATTGGGTTTTCCTGGGAAGCCTCCCATGGCACAGTGGTTTCTTGGGAAGCCTCCTGTGGCACAGTGGTTTTCTTGGGAAGCCTTCCATGGCACAGTGCTTTCCTCCCACGGCACAGTGGAACCCTCCCATGGCACAATTAGAGCAGGGCTGGGGAGAGGGAGCTGGGGGGGTGCAGCCTAGCCTGGGTTTGTGCTACTCCTTAGCATTGGCATCAATGCTGGGGGAGATGCCCAGAGCAGGACCCCTGTGAGCTGAGGCCTTTTTCCTTTGTACCTTTCTTAAAATAAACTGTAAATGACCTCTCCTGACAGTGCAGGATGTGGTGGTTTGTGCTGGGGGGGAAGGGGAAATGTCCTCCCTGCCCCACGGAGGAGTCAATCATCACAGGTTGCATCAGGCTGGAAGGGACCCTCCAAGGTCAGCCTGTCCAACCCCTGCAGGCAGCAGGGACAGCTCCAGCCAGAGCAGGCTGCACAGGGACACAGCATCAGGCTGGAAGGGACCCTCCAAGGTCAGCCTGTCCAACTCCTCCAGGCAGCAGGGACAGCTCCAGCCAGAGCAGGCTGCACAGGGACACAGCATCAGGCTGGAAGGGACCCTCCAAGGTCATCCTGTCCAACCCCTGCAGGCAGCAGGGACAGCTCCAGCCAGAGCAGGCTGCACAGGGACACAGCATCAGGCTGGAAGGGACCCTCCAAGGGCATCCTGTCCAACCCCTGCAGGCAGCAGGGACAGCTCCAGCCAGAGCAGGCTGCACAGGGACACAGCAAGGCTCAGTTTGAATGTTGGCAGGGATGGAGCCTCCATCACACCCCCCTGGGCAGCCTGTGCCAGTGTCTCACCACCCTCACAGTGCAGAGCTTCCTCCTGGTGTCCAACCTAAGCCTCCTCTGCTCTAGTTTCAAACTGCCTTCAGTTTGAGGCTCCCCAGTTGCAGAGGGACAGGGATCTGCTGGAGAGGGTCCAAGGGAGGGCTGTGAGGATGAGGAGGGGACTGAGCACTGCCTGGGGAGGAGAGGTTGAGGGACCTGGGGCTGCTTAGTCTGGAGAAGAGAAGACTGAGAGGGGATCCAATCAATGTTTGTAACTATCTGAGGGCTGGGGGTCAGGAGGGGGGGGACAGGCTCTGCTCACTGCTGCCTGGGATAGGCCAAGGAGCAATGGATGGAAGCTGCAGCACAGGAGGTTCCAGCTCAACACAAGGGGAACTTCTTGCCTGGGAGGGTCCCAGAGCCCTGGCACAGGCTGCCCAGAGAGGTTGTGGAGTCTCCTTCTCTGGAGCCTTCCCAGGCCTGTCTGGATGTGTTGCTGTGTACCTTGAGTTGGATTGTCTGGTCCTGCTCTGGCAGGGCTTGGACTGGATGAGCTCTTTGGGTCCCTTCCAACCCCTGACATCTATGATCCTGTGACCCTCATCCTGTCCTAAATGTTCCCTCCCTTTGCCCCAGGGCAGGTATGGAGAATCCCTACACACAGCCTTGGCTGGACCTGCCATCCTCAGCAGGACCTGGTGATGCCACCCTGCACAAACCCAGCCTTGGGCTGCCTTGCCCTGGCACCACCAACCCCACCCAGGCACCCAGAGCTTCTGCTCTGCTCACAAGCAAGCCCCTGGAGCTTTTTGTGCCTCACAGCAACCAGCCCAAGCTACAGGAGATGCTGCTGCAGGTTCAGCCAAGGACAGAGGTGGTCTTGGGTGTGGTGCAGACTGGGCTCACTGTAGAGGACCCAGTGCCATAGGTTGGGCTCTCTGGAGAGCACCCAGTGGCACAGGCTGGGCTCTCTGTAGAGGACCCAGTGCCATAGGTTGGGCTCTCTGCA
Source organism: Ramphastos sulfuratus (assembly GCA_013399055.1). Lineage (NCBI taxonomy): Eukaryota > Metazoa > Chordata > Aves > Piciformes > Ramphastidae > Ramphastos > Ramphastos sulfuratus. The sequence continues at coordinate 14,420 of WBNM01045815.1, forward strand.
GAGCACCCAGTGGCACAGGCTGGGCTCACTGTAGAGGACCCAGTGGCACAGGCTGGGCTCACTGTAGAGGACCCAGTGGCACCTCTGGAGAGCACCCAGTGGCACAAGCTGGGCTCTCTGGAGAGGAGATACTGGCATGGTCTAGGCTCTTTGTAGAGGCCCCAGTGCCATGGCTCTGCAGACCCAGCTGAGGCCAGGGCAGGTCCTCAGCAAGAAAGCTCAGCAGGAAACCTCCCAGCAGAGCAACATCTTCCCAGGGTGGAAGCTGTTTGCTGCCCTTTACAGGGATGGCCAAAAGGGAAGTAAACCAAGACAGAGATGCTGCCAAATGCCAAAGCTGCCCCAGCAGGCACACAGGAGCAGTTCTGCATCACGGGCAGCAGGCAGCAGCGGGCACAGGAGGTTCCTGCGTCAGTGTGGAGCTGGAGGAGGGAGCAGCCTGGGGAGCTGCTGACGTCCCCGAGGGCCACAGCAGGGCCTGGCTGGGTGTTTGTGCTCCAGCTGGAACAGCTCGTCCCAGGGCTCAGCATCCTGGGCCCACGCAGGCAGGGGCTGGAGGGAGGAGGTGGCAGCAGCCCCCAGCCCTGTCCTCCCACGGCAGGGGAAAGGGCAGCGCTGAAACCCAAGCCCTGCTGAATAGGAATGGGCTGGGGAAGGCTGCAGCTGCCTGGCAGCAGCTCTGCTGGGCCCACGAGGCACAGCACAGCTGTGTGGCATGGGCTGGGGAGCCCTGGGTGGCCCAGGAGACCCTCCCTGTGAGAGCAGCAAATGTCCCCAAAGGGGAGCTCAAGGGGAGATGCAGCTCCTCTGGCCCAGGTCTGTGCCAGTCCAGGGGTGCTGAGCAGCCCACGGGCAGGGCAGGAGGCAATTTGGCCACTGCCACAGCAAAGCCTCTTTAGCTTGTGCCCTGCTCCTGGATCTGCCTTCCAGGGCCTTCCCAGGCACCTCCACCAGCCCTGCCTCACTCATCACAGCTGCCACCTCCAACCCCAGGGCTTAATGCAAACCCCTTCAGTGCCCACCCAGCACATGGGTACCCCCCCATGGTTTCTGCCAGGACCAGAGGTGATGGCAGCAGGGACCCAGCAGCACAACCTCAGTGCACAGTACCATGCAGAGCACAGCCTGCCTGTCCCCAGCTCCTTCCCTCCTGGCAGAGGTCTTCCTCTGGCAACCTTCTTGCTTCACATCCCCTGGCACATAGGTGGGTGGTTTCTAGCAGCCACCAAATCCCCAGAAACAGCCAACATAAAAACACCAACCCTGCAGAAGGTGAAGGGCTGGGGAGCCCCCAGGCTCTGGGGACCAAGGTGGTTGGGAAAGTGCCCCAAGGTGCTTGCCACACGGAGTCACAGCTCAGTGCTCACCCTGCAACCAACCAGGGGCACAGCATGGAGAGAAACCAAGCGTCTGTGCCAGAGCAAAGCAGGACAAAGCTCACCCTGGGCTGGCACCTTCTGCTTCCTCAGGGACTGGTTGCCTCCAAAGGCCTCGTGGAGAAGGGTTTTGGTGGCACAAAGGAGGAGTGGGCATGGCTGGCACCCAGCGAGGTGACCCCACCTCAGTTTGCCCATCTCTCTCCTCTGCCTCCCCTGGCAGAGTGGTTGTGGGGACTTTCTGGGGTGCTGGGGAGAGGAGCTGGGAGACTGATCCCACTGCACCCCACAGTGAGCAGGGAGAAGGAGAAACTCCACACCCACACCCCTCTGGCCACCCCATTCCTGCTCCAGCTCCTGCAGCTGGACCAGAATCAGCCTCAGCTCCTCACCTGCAGGGCTTAACTGGGCAGGAGGGCTCTGCCCACACTTCTGGGGAGCTGGGGCACAATCTTGGGGGTCACCCACATCCTCTACCCCTCCCAGGGAGGTGGTCACATCCCACTCCCTGGGCACAGCCTCTGTGTCTCTGAGGTTTTGCATCCCCAAGTGCTTTGCAGAGAGACTCATCTCCAGCTGTGCTGCAGACTTCCACCAGCCCTGGTCACCTCCACAGCCCCAGGAGGAGCAGAGGCTGGGGACAGGAGGCTGGATGGTGCCCAGGGGTGCCCGCCCCAGCGTCTGCAGCACATTCAAAACCATCCCCCGGGGGGAAAGTCCCCAGAGAGGAGGATTTACATGAGCAGGAAAGGGCTGTCTCGGGCCCTGGTGGCTTTGTTGTTTTTCAGTAGGAGGCCTGGGCAGAGGGAGCTGCCCCAGGGGCTTGGCAGCAGTGAGGGGCTGGCAGCTGCATGCCCCCAGGCTGCTCACCTTGGAGGATGGCAGATCTCTGCCTGAGGCTCTGGGTGCTCCAGGTGAACCTCTGGCTCCTGGCTCTGCTCACAGGTAGGCAGCAACCATGGGCTTGGAGTCCAGAGAGGGGCGAGGGAGATGGGGAAGGGTCTGGAGAGCAGGGCTGGGGAGAGGGAGCTGGGGGGGTGCAGCCTGGAGGGGAGAAGGCTGAGGGAGACCTCATTGCTGTTTGCAGCTCCCTGCAAGGAGGCTGGAGCCAGGTGGGGGTTGGGCTCTGCTCCCAAGGAGCAAGGGACAGGATAAGAAGAAATGGCCTCAAGGTGCCCCAGGGGAGGTTTAGATTGGACATTAGAAGAAACTTCTTCACTGAAAGGGTTCTCAAAGCCTGGCACAGGCTGCCCAGGGTGTTCACCATGCCTGGAGGGGTTGAAAAGAGGCAGAGATGTGGTGCTGAGGGCCATGGCTTTGCACCAGCCTTTGCAGAGCTAGAGAATGTTTGGACTGGATGACCTTGAAGGTCCTTTCCAAGCAAAGCAGTTCCACGATGCTATGAGACATGCCCCAGTGCATGTCCCTTTGTCAGACGAGGGCCTTCACCCAGGTCTTTGCAGCCACCACCTGCAGCCCTGCTGCATGTCAGAGCAGGGCCAGGGAGGACTCATGGAGGCTCAGGGCTTGGCAGCTGCCCTGGGTTTTGGGTGGGGTTTGGTTTCCATGCCCTTTGGGGTGCAGAGATGGGACACAGCCACCTTGTCCCCCAGCCCTGGAGCTTCCTCAGCCCAGCAGCTGCCTTGGGCAGCAGCCAGTGCCAAGCCTGCCCAGCTGTGCTTGCAGGTGCCAGGAAAGAGGAGTCTGGGGAGATGTTTACCACTGATGGCTCTCAGAGGGCTGAGGACATTGCTGAGGCCACCACCAAGCCAGGTCCTTGTACCCCCTGGGGCTCAGTGCCTGGGAGCAGAGGAGACATGGCAGGAAAGAGGAGTTTGGGGGTGATTTGTGGGCCCTGTGTGGGCATCTCTGTGCATCCCCATGGAGAGGCAGCAGCTAAAGCCAGGACACAGCTCTTGGCTCCTTCCAACCCCTCATGCTTGGTGCAGGGACACCCTCAAGAACCTGCAGCAGATGGCACCCTGGGGAAGCTGGAGCTTGAGAAGGGCATCCTGTTGGGTGGGCACTCAAGGCCAGCCTGGATTCAGGTCATGGTGCTTCCTCCTGGCTCTCCTGGTGGCTTCAGCAACTCAAGTCAGTCATGGCTGCAATGGAGATCTTGGCTGTGAGGGCTGTGAGGGCTTTGAGGGCTTTGAGGGGTATGAGAGCTTTGAGGGGTGTGAGGACCCTGAGGGGTGTGAGAGCTTTGAGGGGTGTGAGAGCTTTGAGGGGTGTGAGAGCTTTGAGGGGTGTGAGAGCTTTGAGGGGTGTGAGAGCTTTGAGGGGTGTGAGAGCTTTGAGGGGTGTGAGAGCTTTGAGGGGTGTGAGAGCTTTGAGGGGTGTGAGAGCTTTGAGGGGTGTGAGAGCTTTGAGGGGTGTGAGAGCTTTGAGGGGTGTGAGAGCTTTGAGGGGTGTGAGAGCTTTGAGGGGTGTGAGAGCTTTGAGGGGTGTGAGAGCTTTGAGGGCCATGAAGGCTTTGGCAGTGAGGGCCCAGCCTGGTCTGTCTTTAGAAACACCAACAAACATGGAAAGCAAAGCCCTTGGTCACAGCTGGTTGGCAAGGGCACAGGTGGCAGGGACATGGCACCCAGCACCCAGCATGTCCTCATCTCAGAAAGAAATGAAATGGGGCTGGAGGGCAGAGGTCACCTGGCAGAGTTCATAGAATCATAGAATGGTAAGGTTGGAAGGGACCTCAAAGCTCAGCCAGTTCCAACCCCCTGCCATAGGCAGGGACACCTCCCACTAGCACAGGGCACTCCAGGCCTTATCCAACCT
>WBNM01045816.1:0-25979 GCA_013399055.1 Ramphastos sulfuratus
GATCACCAAGTCCAACTAATAACACTACCCTACACTACAAAGTTCACCCTAAACCATATCCCCAAGCACCACATCCAAACAACTTTTAAACACATCCATGATGAAGCTGGTGAGGGGCCTGGGGCACGGCCCTGTGAGGAGAGGCTGAGGGAGCTGAGGGAGTGAAGCCTCGAGAAGAGGAGGCTCAGGGCAGACCTCTCTGCTTTCTACAACTACCTGAAAGGAGGTTGTAGCTAGGTAAGAGTTGGTCTCTTCTCCCAGACAACCAGCAACAGAATGAGGTGAGACAGTCTTAAGTTGTGCCAGGGGAGATCTAGGCTGGATGTTAGGAGGGAGTTCTTGACAGAGAGAGTGATTGGCATTGGAGTGGGTGGCCCAGGGAGGTGGTGGAGTTGCCATCCCTGTAGATATTCAAGGTAAGATTGGATGGGGCACTTAGTGCCATGGTCTGGTTGATTGGCTAGGGCTGGGTGATAGGTTGGGCTGGATGATCTTGGAGGTCTCTTCCAACCTGGTTGATTCGATGATTCTATGGTTGGTGATTTGACCACCTTCCTGGGCAGCCCATTCCTAATGTTTGACCACTCTTGCTGTGAAAATAAAGTTTCCTGAATTTGTTTCTTTTATTAGTCTAGTCAGAATTGTACCTAACTGTGATTACATGAACCCATCTATCTCTCCCTTCACCTGACAAAATGTGTTGTGAACAACTTGGAGTCACAGATTGACACATTCAAAATCACATACATTATTAAATAATAGCCTAGGTATAATTTTATTTGTTTTCAGAGTTACAATGTTCATGAGATAATCATAGAGAGCACATTATATATTATCATTAAACACATTTTTTTTTTTTTTGCCACAAAAAAGTTGAGAGCATTGGTAGAAAATCCTATGTCATGTGAAAATATTTATCAACCTGTAACCATAATTTCATAAAACTGATGTACACTTTAATGGAATATTATGTCAGCAAGTTCCTTCCTTTTGCAAGCCTCTTTTGCTCTATACTTATGTTTGCAGCGAAGAAGTGCATCGAATGCACTGTGTGTGTGTTTGCAGTGCACAGGAAAAATATCAGTTTACTCCTACAGTAACTGTAATTGTCCAGACCACTGGACCCAAGAGTGGGGAATTACAAGATCTTCGTTTTAGCAAATAATCGCCCTCATATATTTCTACCTAATGCTGAACATAACATTAATTGGTATTTACTTCCTAATGTTTACAGAGCACAGACTGTATATTTCAGAGACATAATCCTTACCAACTATATACTTTTATTTCGGCATCTATTATATAAATTAGCACTCTGTTGAATTCTTATACTGAAGAACAAATGATAGCAACTTTATTTAAATGCATGCACAGTACCGTGCACTACAGAACGATGAAGTACTAATTTAGTTTTTTTGAATGGATGAATGAATCAATAGAAAAATAGATTTGATAAATCATTAACATTTTAAAGTCTAGATAAAAATGGAAAATCATGCATTTCAGGCAAAGTTTTATTTTTTTCCTCATTTGTTGTTTTGTGTTTTTTTTTTTTTTTTATGAAATCTGAGAACTTAAGACATGCAGAGCTGAGAAGCAGCTCGGTCTGAAGAGATAACAATGTTAAGACTGCACAAAACCTTTTGACTGAGGCTGTTTGTATGCAAGACTGAAAAAAAAAAGTTGCCATTCCTGGACTTCCCTTCAACGTTAGACAGCGCTGTGCAAACTTCAAACAAATCCCTGTACTATGATTTCTAAGCTGTTAGGAAGTCTTTCAGAGGGCTAAGAAAGTACAAACCTGAGCAGTTGCCTCCCCAAAATTTATGACAAGAAATGTTTTGATCCCAGACAGCAGACTACAAAAGGGGAATAGATAACAGTTCATCGTTTCCTGAAGAGATTAGTTTAGAGGATGAGTAAATTATGGATGGCATAAATTTCTATGTAATAATGACCAAAAAATTAAATACAGGTTTAATTTTTCAGTATTTAGAGTGTGTGTCTATTTCTCAATATTCAGAGTATGCCTTCATGTCTATCATCTTATGGAATGAACGAATGAAAAGTGAACATTTACTTGCAATTAATTGAATGTTTTTTTCCTACCCCAACATTTGTCTGGACATTGCCAACACAATCTAAAGAACTATAAATTTGCAGAAGTGAGTTTACTCCAGCGAAGTTGATTAATTATGCATTAACCCATTTCTCTGAAGCATCCTTCACTAAATCTTTGGTGGGAAATGCACTTTATTAGACGTGAGCTTTGGTTATTTGTGTGCACACACACTATGCTATGGGTCAATATGCAGAATGATTTAAAGTTTGCCATGTTACAGAGATGTATTGCTCATTAAAATAATCCTAGTGTTTCAACAAACAACACTGATGGCTACTATGACTATCTTCACTCTTAACATGATCTCCTTAGCTTTACAGTTTTGTCTCAAACTTTGATTGACTTCCAACCTTACACAAGCTTACACAAGAGGAAGCATGATCATTTGAACACTGCAGACATTGTTGAATGTTTTCAGCGGGTACAGTTACTCATATACATAGGTTATCAGAATAAGATACAAGATTTTAATGCTTAGCTGAATAAAAACCCTTGGGGGAAAAAATAAATGATAAATTAAAAGTACAGGTTAATGAGACTTGAAAGAAACTTTACTCTGAAACAGGTCTAATTGCTGTATCGACGTGAAGATGTTTGACTCAAGTGATACTGTTGGACCTCTGGCATATGATCGTTGCAGTAGAAAAAGTGGAAATGGACAAGAGAAAATTAAATTACCCATGGCATTGTCTTCCCATATTCTATGGCAGAATTAGCCCACAGATAGTAAATGGTAATGCATGCAACAAAAAAATTATGCTGTTTCGCTTTATGTAAACATCTGCTTTCATCATGCAAAATGCCTACAAAACAGTGACAATATTTTTTTTCTAGTAGCAGTAGTTTTACATTAGCTCAGTTACAGAAACTGTTAAACCAAAATCCATGATTTTGCAAGTAGAAGGTATTCTAAAATTCTTGAAAGATTTCCAGCATAAATATTTCAAAGCCCAACAAAGCTAATTTTTTTTTTCTCCTAAAAACTAAACTACATAGGCTTATTCCTTGCTGTGGTTCCTTGTTCTTTTGATGATGGAAGAGAAAAGACCAGTTTTTGGAGGAGGTCCCATCAACATGGGGGCTTGGTTCTTGTGAGTAATTTTTATCTGAGGGAAGAAAGAAGAAAAACAGTTATTTCTTGAGCTAGTTTACAGAATCACAGAATGTCAGGAGCTGGAAGGGACCTCAAAAGCTCATCCATCCAACGCCCCTCCCAGAACAGGATCACCTAGACCAGATCACACAGGAATGTGTCCAGGTGGGTTCTGTATATCTCCAGAGAGGGAGACTCCACATGCACCCTGGGCAGCCTGTTCCAGTGTTCTGTCACCCTCACGTTGAAAAAAATCCTCCTCATGTTTACATGAAAGTTCCTATGCCTCAACTTCCACCCATTGCCCCTTGTCCTGTCATTAGGCACCACCAAGCAGAGCCTGGTTCCATCCTCTTAGCATTCATCCTTTACATATTTATAAACATTAATGAGATCACTCTCAGCCTCCTCCTCTCCAAACTAGAGATCCAGGTCTCTCAGTTCCTCCTTGTAAGGGAGTTGAACATCTTCCTTAATTATTTTTGTGTCTCTGCACTGGAATCTTTCAAGCAGTTCCCTGAGGTCCTTCTTAAACTGAGAGGCCCAGAACTGGACACAATATTCCAGATGTGGCCTCACCAGTGCAGAGTAGAGAGAGAGAGGAGAATCTCTTTCAACCTACTAGCCACAGCATTTCTAATACACTCCAGAATGGCTTTGGCCTTCATGACCACAAGAGCACATAGCTGGCTCATGGTGAACCTTCCATCCACTAGGACCCCCAGGTCCTTTTGCCCTTTGCTGCTCTCCCAACCTATACTGATACATAGTTCAATTCCAAGTATGTGAGATGCTTGAATTCTCTTGATATGCAGTGTCCAAGCTTTCTTAGTTTAATCAAAGATGAACAGAAAACACCTCTATTTTTTTATGAAAAAAATTTACATACGCAGTAAAACAACCTATGTGTTACCCTTCTTCCCACCAATGCTTAAAATCATAGAATCATAGAATGGTAAGGTTGGAAGGGACCTCAAGGATCATCTAGTTCCAACCCCCTGCCATAGGCAGGGACAAAATGATTACCCATAATCAATATTACGAATATACAATAAAATACCTGCCAATATCTAATCTTACTTTTTGAGTATGGGGTATGTTGCTTGCTGTTGAGTATCTCACACATCTACAAGATGAGTAAGACTTGTGAAGCTGGAAAGGACATATATGCTGTCAGACCAAGCTGCTGCCTATTATTAAGATGTCAGCTAAGTCTTTGTCTGCTTTACTCATACACCTAATCAAGCTGTACTTCTCTTTTAAGGCAGGACACTGCTTAATTTCCAAATAACAATTAGGAACAGAAGTCAAAAGTTAATACACAAAAAAAGGTCATAAAAAAAAGGAAGACGGACCAGCATTCTAATTTGTTAATTAGTTGTTAATAGGATAGACTCAAATATTGAAAGGACTATTTAAAACACTTTGCAGGACTGCTCTAAAGCCACCCGTTTTGATGTCTTCGATACAGAACTACGAATCGCCTTAAATGAGACAACCTTAAAGCAGATGATATCTGCAATTTTCTCTAATTCAAGTCTAAATTAGAGAAGACATTTTATGAATGTATGCTATGCTCAAAGCTAATTGAAAGCAATTATCAAAGTGGCATTTTGTCTGTGACTTTAAGATACATTGTAAGATAATAAATGATTCTCATTATGTAATAAAAAGGTCACATCTTGCCTTTGGGCTAGTGACGCTAAGAGTTTTTCAAAAGCAATCCGAGACATTTTCTTTAGTGAACTACGACTAATACAAGAACCATCACTTATTAAATATCAGTTGTCACCTGCACAGTACCCACAGCAGAGATGGGTATTTCTTTCCAAAAAAGAAACACCACCTCATTAAAACCTGGAAAAATATATCTCTTGAAGTGCATACCTGACATTTTCAAGTTAAAATGAATATCCTTCACTTGTCATTCGCTAACATTAATGAAACAAAAAATGTACGTCACGTGCAGAGGCTCATTAAAATATGGATCAGGATATTTCTCGGGGTGGAAATTTACTTTACTGTATAAGGAGACAGAAACATAAAAATCTCAACAGAATGAGTGAGTTGGTTTAAACTGCATTAAAGCTTTACCTTACTCTCCAAATGCTCTTTTCCATGCCACCATAGTTCATTAGTCTCAAACTTCATACATGACCTCTTTTTGTCAACATTGTTCATTAGTATCAAATTTAGCATCCGAGGTTGGTGGTTTTCTTTGTTTTGTTTTGTTTTGTTTTCAATCTGGATTAATTTTACATGGATAATAACTCTTGCTTTTGAAGAGTGCCACCAACATATTTTCTCACAAGACATTCTGCTTCAGGCACTGCTGTGGAAGCCAGCTCTCTAGTTGGGGTAAATTGGTGTTACTCCATTGATGTCACTTTATACCAGCTGTTGATCTGCTCCTGGAAAATCACCTAGAGGATTTTTGTGACTCTCACATTAGAATCATACAATGGAATCATTTCAGCTAGAAAAGTGCTTTGAGATTATCAAGCCCAACTGCTATCTAGCTCTACCAAGTCTGGTGCTAAACCATACTTCTTAACTCCCCATTTCTGCAACTTTTAAAAGCCTTCAGGAATGGGGATTCAGCCATCCTCCTGGAGAGTCTATTCCAGTGTTTGATGACCCTTTCAGTGAAGAAGCTTCTTCTAATATCCAACATTATTTGTAAGTATTTTGGGGTTCAGGAACAGTGATGACATCGACCCAATCCTAAGGGTCGATACATGAAATAACCTGCAGCTGCTGCGAGTGAATTTATCAAGAGTTGTAATCTTATTTCTAGATTTAGCCTTGATGTAGCAGTAGGAATGGCCTCAGAGTTTACTTTCAGAAGTAAATCCTAGTAATTCTGTCTTGAAGTAAATAAAAGAGCAAAGCTCAAAAGATGGCTTTCAGTATGAAGAGGTGAAGTAATCCTGAGACCCCATACAGATTGCATGTTGGATTGGGGCTGTTCAGTGCTGCTGAGGATGAATGCAATTGCATATTGAGAAAATGTTTATCATTGGTAATGTTCTTTTTTGGCTTAAACCATCTGTTTCAGAGACCATGACTTCTTCAGTATGTTGCATCCTATCAGCTGAGATCAGCTAAGATGCCTGAACATTATTAACCTCTCATGCTCAAGGGGATGGAGTCCTACTTGCATTTTTTTTTCAAGACATATTTTCAACTGTTATAAATTGGCATGATTCCAGTGGTTTAAAATAAAGTTTAAATTCAGAAAATTAAAAAAAAAACTAAGTGCAAACTTAAAGTATATTTTTCCACTTATGCAAAGTAGTTTATGTTAACATTGCTCTGGTTAACAGTGACAGCCATTGATTCCTTAACTTCCTACTGGGTGATAAAAAGAGATCATCCTGTTTGTAAAGCACCCTGGCCTATTGCACTGCCTTGCCTGAAATAGGACAAGTTTGCCTTTCTCAAGACTTTCAGGAACTGCACTGCTGCCCTGGACTCTCACTTCTGTGAGCGTTGGTGATGTGAATTTAGCTGACAAGTGACAGTGCACACTTTGAGATGGGAAGCAGCAGCAAGGGTCTCAGAAAAACTGTTGTAAGTCAAAATAGGACTACACCCAGAAAGTGCTGTATGTGAGATTGAAATGGTCAAAACAACAACTTCAAAAACAGAGAAAAATCTTCAACTGCAAGAAACCAAGATTTAGTTCAGTTAAAAAGAAATTGCTACTTACAGCTGCATATAGATTCTGTGTGTGTGCACATGGTGCAGCTAAAGAGCAGCTTTTGCCATTCAATTTCTCTGTCACTCAGCAAGCAACCTTATGTCTTCTTTAGTAGAAACACAATCATAAAATATTTATATAAGGCTCTTTTTTTCTCCCCCATTTGTTTTTAATTTTTCCTAGATGAATCTGTGATTTACACACACACACACACATAAGAAAAAGATAACAACTCCAAAAGCTCAAACCCTAACTTTATGAATTTTTAAGAACTGATTGCACCCTGACAAACATACTCATAGAAACTACTGAGGAATGATGGAAAATAGTTTCTGAGATCACTCAGTCAGTTTTATTTGAAATATGTAATGGCTTACAGAAAATATGGAGGACATTTTAAACATAAATTAAAGGATTGCTTGGAGTGCCTGAAGTGCTGCTGGAGGAAAAAAACCCAACAAAATTCTCTTTGGTCTATTTGACATAGATTAGTATTTAAAAAAAAAAAAAGGCAAAAAAGAGGAAATAACAAAAGTCCATTTAAGGGGAAAGTAAATAGCTCCAGGAATTGCTAAGAGGTTGTGGATTTTTGTTGTAAGGCTGATACACAACATTATAGGCTAAACTCAAACTGTTGAAGCCAACGGCAAAAATCTCATTCACTAAGTAAAGCCAAGATACTAGCCTGTATGAGTTCATGATCACAGGCATTTAAAAGGCTGGTATTTGTGGCAAATAGGTTTAGCAGGAAAAGACCACAATTGCAACTTCAAAAATCACCTTCCCAGTATTTAGAAAGTCTGCCTAGCAATGTATTCATGGGAAAGAACCAGATCTAATTGAAAAAAGAAGTGGTAATTGCTCCCTATTTGTTGACGGCAAATTTTGTGACAAAAGAGAAGCCTGAATTTGTGATACCAATGACATTTATAAATACATAACCCAGACATCTATTTGCTTCAGGAGCAGGTCAGAGTTTCAAAATATCCCTTGAAACCACATTAATACCATGAATTCACTAAATGAAATGTGGTGTCAATAATTTTAGTGTGATAAGTATATATATTTTAGGTCAGTTGGTTTTGCTTTTGTGTTCCTTTTCCACAATAAGTGCTGCTTACCTTCCTGATTTCACAGAATGCCTAAATATTTACTGTTAACACAGAGCAGAGTGCTATAAATACACATACCAAACACAATACTAAGTGACAACGGAAAAATGGGAACAGAGATAACCAGCTCTGTTTATAACATTTCAATTAAGGTAAAAGAAAGACCCCTTGTATTTTAAACACAGAGGGGAAAAAACTGACAGAAAAACAACGTATCAAGTTGGATCTGACAGTTTACAGTCATGCTTTTCATGCTCTCAACAGGGTTTGGATATTGGTGGTTTTGAGGGTATAAGGGTTTTCCCAGTCTAGATGCCCAAATCATCACAGAATCATCAGGGCTGGAGGGGACCACAAGAATCATCTAGCTCCAGCCCTCTGCCATGGGCAGGGACACCTCACACTAGATCAGGGCCCATCCAGCCCCATCCAGCCTGGCCTTAAAAACATCCAGGGATAAGGCTTCCACCAGCTCCCTGGGCAACCTGTCCCAGTGTCTCACCATCCTCATTGTGAAGAACTTCTTCCTTCCATCCAATCTGAATCTATCCACTTCTTGTTTTGCTCCATTCCCCCTAGCCCTATCACTACCTGACATCCTAAGAACTCCCTCCTCAGCTTTCCTGTAGCCCCCTTCAGATAGTGGAAGGCCACAATAAGCTTTCCTCAGAGCTCTCTCCCCTCCAGGCTGAGCAGCCTCTCTCAGTCTGCCTCCATAGGAGAGGTGTTCCAGCCCTCTGAGCATCATATGCTGCTCCCCTTGGAGGAAACAGAGGGATGCAACACTTCTGCATCACAGGACTGCCAAATACTTTTATTTTCCTGTAAGCGACCCAGAGCTGTACTGGGTGTTGTGAGGTGAGTAAGTCGACTTGCTAGAGGGCAGGGATGCCATCCAGAGGGACCTGCACAGGCTGGAGAGGTGGGGCCAGGCCAACCTCACGAAATTCAACAAGGCCAAGTGTAAGGTCCTGCACCTGGGTAGGCACAATCCCAAGCACAAATACAGGCTGGGTGGGGAATGGCTGGAGAGCAGCCCTGAGGAAAAGGACCTTGGGGTCTGGGGTGATGAAAAGCTCAACATGAGGCTGCANAAGGCAGGTAGTGCTAAACACCACCTGTGACCTGAACTCTGTGGCACTGTGGTCAAAACCTCTTCAGATCTCAACCAGTTGTTTTAAATAAAGCATTATGCAACACGTCTTTTAAATAAATTTCTTAACAATATTATTGTGCAAAGTGCAATCAAATCTAATCAGTTTGGCATTAATTAAGCTCTAATAATATACTCTAGTCTCTCTCCTAAGTAGTGTGATCCGTTTCCCCTTCACACAGGTAGATTGGAAAACGTTACGGTGTCATCATAATTTTTAAACATACTGAGAAAATGACAGAGCTGCAAAATTAAAATAAATGATTAATGGCATTTTTTTCATGTTTTGTACTAATAGGTATCAGTGAGGTTTTAAATTAATAGAGCTGTCAAGCTCAGGGTTGTTACAGATCCAGCGCAGAACTAAAATGGAAATTATGTATTCCAGAGACACCTAAAGATGACACTTTGGAATATTTTAAATTTTAATTAGTAGGTGCAATTGTTTCCCCCCTTCTCCTCCCCCCTGCCCCTCCTCGCCAAACCACTGCAAATTAATTGGCAATTAGTCACAACTAATTCTTTTCTTAACAATCTGAACTGGAAAGAAAGGTGCATTACACATATTCGTCTGGGGTGCAGAAAGCACACATGCAGTAAATTGCTTTGTCAATTACAAAAACGACTGTTGTGAAATTAAGGAAAAAAAAAATATGCATAGGTCAACAAAACTAATTAACATGCAGTGTAACTGTGAGCACAAAAAGTAATGCCCAGCTGCAGAATGAAGTGGTAGGAACCCAGTAATCACTCTGGCCTTGAAACAGAAATGTATGCACGCTGTTGCTTGAGAGGGGGGAAAAAAAAATGCAGCATTTTAGGACAACACCAGAAACTTTTTTTTCCTAGCAATTGACTTTCAGTTAAGGGTTAACTATATAATAACTCCAATTTCCTACTAAGATCAGCCATCGCATCTAGGACTCAGTTCCTCTTTGCTCTAAAGAAGCAGATATGAGAGTTTAAATTCTTCCATTATGAATAAGAAATAATAAGAAAATCACAGAACCACAGCATGTACTTGGTTGGAAGAGACCTCCGAGATCATCTAGTCCAACCTAAATATTATTATATTTAGTGACATGGAAAGAAGGTAGTTTGTTGAAGAACACATCTGTGATCTGTGGGGTGTTGGAGCCAATGGATTCACATGAAAGCAAATCTTGTGACCCTCTTAGTTTTCTCACCCAGCTTCAGCACAATGCAATTATTAGTAAAAAGGTTCTTTTTGCATCTGCTTTATCTCTTCTTTGTTCCTGGCTCTAACTACAAAAGTTCCACTAGGACCTCTGTGCTCAGGCTCATCACATCTCTATTGGCTAAAGGAAAAGTTGGAAAATATTCACTCGAAGCTGATTTTTAAGATACATTCAAATATAATATTTTCAACTATGATTTCTGTGTTCAATTTTTTAAATGGCCATTTTAGAAATTTTCCTACCAGGAATTAATTCTAAAAATACCTTGACTTTCAGATGTCTGTGAAACTGCATTTCTGGCCATCCATTAGGTGGGCTCTGACTATGGATTTTCATTTTCATTCCCTGATTTAGGCAATATTCTTGCATCTTCTATAGACATTTCTGTCTTCTGCTTTTAATCTAATGTTGCTAGCAGCTTGACACTCTTTCAGATATGATGCCAAGCAAGTCAGGAATAGATGAAAGAACTGAAACTGCAGTTATTGCTAATTAAGATGGACTATTCTTATGGATTTTTTTCAAAACAATGCTAATAATTTATGTAGCTAAATTGAAAGATTACTTTTCTTAAAAAAAAAACAACCACTAACCCCAACAAACTCTGATGGCTAAAGCTAGAAGTTTATTGAATTAACTTGTGAGTCTTTGAAGTTTCATTACTATTAATGACCTGTTTGGAGATCAGGTGAAACCATAGATATCTTTTACGTTGCTATATTTGTCTGGGAGAGCTCTGATAGAATTTCCTCTTCAGGTAATCAGACGAGATGTTTAACGTAACATTCACATTATTATCTTTCCTTCTCCCCCAAAGACTTCTCTATAAAAGCCAGTGGAAACAATATGATTTGACACTCAAGATTCTGAATCTGCCTTTGTCACACACCACAGTCTGCATGTGTTCAAGATACTGACTAATTCTGGATGTCAGGCTTTTAGATTAAGCCACTCACATTTTAAAATACACACAGAACCTACAGGAATGCTTTCCTGGCTCTTGCCTGGGGATGCTGGTGTGTGAGCAGTAGAAGATCATAAAAGGTGTTAAAAGAGGAACACTACAATTTCTTTAGAACCAAAACTGGTCCCAGGGGATGGAAATAACTGTTCACAGCTTCTAGGAAATCACTGCATTCTCTAGAGCATCCTACAGTATTTTCTCAGAGCCCACACTGCCATTTTAGGGGAACACAGTCTTGATATGCCTAAGTGTCAGCAATCAGCAACTTGTGCTATTTGTATAAAACTTTTTTTTTCCAGTCAGAAAAAAGGTAGAAAAGATAAACTTGTTGATTCCTTCCACAGGAAGTAAATTTCCAAGCCTGCACTTGCAGCCTGTATCCTTTACATAACGTGGGATTGATGTAGAACTTTTTTTTTTTCCCCTTTAGTATGCATAATGGAATAACAGAAGAATTTTGATAGGTCAAACAATTTCTTGAAAAATCATTTGCAAAATACTCTCATTTGTATTAAAATCTGAAGCAGAAAAAAAAAATACTTCTGAGCTTAACCACTGGCACCTTGGGCCAGGGTTGTTTCAACATCTGCTGATTGCACCAATTTCTTTCTCACTTAGTCTCTAACAGATCAGTTCCTAAAACTAGTGAACTTAGATGACACTGAAGTGTCTGAGATGACAAATCCTAAATTTCATTTGAGAGAAAGCTAACATCCACTTTTGTCATTGTCTCAGGAGGAATTCTTAGTTACTTTGCAGAGAACTTGGAGGAAAAGCTCCAGTATTTGGAATTAGTGGGGTACCTGTACAACAATGCAAGAAGCAATTGCAATAAATACATTGAACTCCTCGGCAGAAAAAAAACCAAACCAACATTTCCTGAAAAATTATAGAATCATAGAATCAACCAGGTTGGAAGAGACCTCCAAGACCATCCAGCCCAACCTATCAGCCAGCCCTAGCCAATCAACCAGACCATGGCACTAAGTGCCCCATCCAGGTTTTGCTTCAACACCTCCAGGGATGGCGACTCCAGCACCTCCCTGGGCAGCCCATTCCAATGCCAATCACTCTCTCTGCCAAGAGCTTCCTCCTAACATCCAGCCTAGACCTCCTCTGGCACAACTTGAGGCTGTGTCCCCTCATTCTGTTGCTTGTTGCCTGGGAGAAGAGCCCAACCCTACCTGGCTACAGCCTCCTTTCAGGTAGCTGCAGACAGCAATGAGGTCTGCCCTGAGCCTGCTCTTCTCCAGGCTGCACACCCCCAGCTCCCTCAGCCTCTCCTCGGCTGTGCTCCAGGCCCCTCACCAGCTTTGTCATCCTTCTCTGGACACATTCCAGTACCTCAACATCTCTCCTGAATTGAGTGGCCCAGAACTGAACACAGCACTCAAGATATGGCCTGACCAGTGCTGAGTACAAGGCCAGAATAACCTCCCTTGTCCTGCTGGCCACACTGTTCCTGATTCAGGCCAGGATGCCATTGGCTCTCCTGCCCACCTGGGCACACTGCTGCCTCATGCTCAGCTATTTTCTTCCAGAACCCTCAGGTCCCTTTCTGCCTGGCTGCTCTCCAGCCACAATGTCTAACTCTAAATTCACAGAATCGCAGTGGTATAGACAAATAATTCACATATTTTCTTCTCAAAAGAAGTAAATGCATTCAAAAGCAGAGGTTTGGGGTTTTTTTTTGTGACACACAGTATATACTCTTAACAATGGTAGAGCTAAAAGGATGGGCTCCACAGAAAAGTATATGTCACTTCTATCTCCTTTAAAACAGTACTTCAACTGGACAGCAGTAATTACCAGTAATAATTTAGTGTTTCCTCAAGGCAGTAATTGAAATGTAAGGCTGTCTCTTTTTCCAGGTCTGTCCTCAATTGTGCAGGCAGCTTCTGCTAGCATTATCAATCAGATAGCAACTGAGCAAGCAATCAAGACAAAAAAGGCATGTGTTATTGCCAGCATCCTTCCATGAGTTCTCCTCTGTAAGCTGGCAAATGAAAAATTGCATGTCTGCTCCTTGAACAAGTAACTGCTGGTTTCAGTACTGTTGCTCTGCACAGAGCCATTGCTGTAGAAGAAGTAAAGATAACAATATCTCTTAACTCCAAAGGGCATCCTGGGACAAATCTCATTGAATTCCCACTGTTCTGCCTTAACTCAGTGCGTGCACACAGTGTGTCCTTGCAGCATCTGAACACTTACCATAGAGAATTAGATTCACAGATTGCATTGGGTTGGAGGGGACCCACAAAGGACACCTACAACTACATCAGCTTGTCCGGGGACGCATCGAGTCTGATCCTGAATATCTCCAGGGACAAGGCCTCAAACACATCCCTGGGCATCCTGTTCTGCTATTTTACCACAATCACCAGAATGAACTTCTTCCTTAAGTCTGATCTAAAGCTATCTCTCTCCAGTTTAAAACCATCAGAGAGAATTTGACCATTAGAGAATTAGAGGTCAGGCACTCTCACCACTGTTCAGCTGTACACTATGGTCCATCTGGCAAACATGACCTATCACAGTCCTCTCCTGTCATCCTAACCCACACAATATCAGCTGCCATGCTTGTTAGCACCTTACTGAGGTGCCCCTTTTTACTTTTTTACCCTTTAACTTTTAATTCCAATACAGACATAAATCCCTTAAAGTGATCCAGTAGCCTGTTTCAGACCTCTTCCATCTTTAGTGGGGTTTCTTCCTTGCCACGCTACTGTTTTGCCTTACTTACAAGCCACAAGGCTATGGCAATTCATCTACTTGAAAACACAGGTCTTCTTTAGGGAGACAAAATTAGCCACATTTGTATTAAAACATGTTACTAGGACTATATTGAACAACAAAGGGCTTAAATTTCCTCAGCATCTTCTTCAAACACTTTGTCACCCTTTATAATTTATTGGAGAGAGATGAAAATGGAGAGTTCTTAGACACACATGTTTCTTGTGTTGATTGTAAGAAGTTACTCAAGGAACCTCCCTGAGCAAGCTCCTATCTTGTCCTGTCCTATCTGGGTTGCCGTTTACCTGCCCTCATCTCATATGTATGGCACTGAGAAAGAGACTAAGTATTTGCTTTCATTTCTCCTTTAAACTGTAAGGATTTAAGTATTAAGTTCTAATACATAATTCGATCAGCAGAGTCAAGACTTCAAATACAACCTCCTTGATGTGAACTCTCAAAAGCACAACACAATGTAAAAATCTTCCTAAATTAAAGAAAAACTAAAATTAGTTACTTTACAAGTGTTAGCATTGGTTTTTCCTCAAAAATGGAGATTACAAATCTGATACATCATAAATAAAGGATGACATTGTGTAAGGGGATGCTGGGATTTCACACTTTGAGTGTTTTCCAAACTTCTGAAATAAATGCTTTATTATTCCATCCTTAACCTGTGGGAAAACCCAGCATAATAAACTAAAAATGCAGTGGGTGCTGAACTATGTAATAACAGTATGTGAAGATGTTACTGAAGCAAACCGAGTAAATGCTGATCACAGTCATTATGTTTTACATGAAAGGATTCTCTTTCTGTCACTGAAAAAAATAGTAGAAGTAAAGAAATAAATTAAGATTTTGGACCCTTTCTGATTTTTGTTACTTATTCAAAAAGTTAATAATAGGTTTTAATTTCAACTCTCTTCCCAGAGATAACAGTATCCTTACCGTGCAAGGAGTTTGCATCCAAGGTTCCCCATCTATCTGCATGGGCAGAGACTTGCTGGTCCTAAAGGGAGATAGTTGACAGTGTAAGAAAAAGCAACCAGACAAAACTGATAGATGTATTTATTAAGGAGGCATATATGTGGTGGCACACACATATAGAATCATAGAATNCAATTCTGCTTTACCCCACAGCTTCTATGCAATCTCCAGTATGACCCCACATGCTTACAGAAGTAACCTAGCTACTTAGGTGCTTTAGTTTGATTTTCAGCACACAAAGGAAAAACACTGCAAACCTTCACCAGAGGAGAACAGTCTGTAATTTGTGAAATAAAGAGCAAATTGTTCAAGAACTTTGGGAACAAACCTTATTAACTGCAAAGACAAAGGAACCTCTGCTATTTTTGATAATTTAGACTGACTGCTATAAAGGAAATAAGAAATAAATTTTAGCTCTCTCATCATCATTAGAACCACAAAAAAACCCCTTTTTGTGCTTGTGTTTAACTCTGGCTTAGACATAGCACTCACATAACATGACGACTGTACTGTATTCAGAGGTTTATCATTCCATGTTATTAATTTAAATTATTAGTTAAGAGGCACTGATTTTAGTATCAAGCTACAGCCAGTGTTCCCTCTCTTTTCAGGAAGAAAAGCAGAGATAAATGCAATAATAATAATAAAAAAGGATGATATTTTTCTTTTCCAGCCCTGTGTTTGTGCATTATAATAGATGGCATAAAAGACTATGAGAAATAACACAGAGTAGATGAATCTAACAATGGAAAAATGAGTCAACTGAGCACCTCTGTTGGCCAGTGGAAATTCTGGCCTGGGCACTATTTGAAGATGACTAACAGTTCATGAGATTATTCAATGTCATCTACAGCCATAAGTGGAGGAAAGGAACAATGTTCAGATTTGGAAGGGTTCTGAGTCTTTAGCAATTGTGGTTCTGTTAGGGTGGAATTATAAAAATGATCTTTTGGTACCCAGAGAAGATTGGAATGCCTCTGTGACCTTCTTGCTCTTAATTTTTGAAATCAGCATTACCAAGTCCTTGTGGCAATAGGCCAGGCAATTTGGCAAATTCTAATTATTTTCTTAAAGTTTCTATTACTGTCCTTCTGTTTTATGCACATTTTAGGTTTCTGGACCTTATGATTTTATCAACGTTTTGGAAAATTCTTCCTGCGAAATTCTTTATCTCTCTCTTTTCCAGTCCCTAATCTCAACCAAAAGTTAGAATAATTCCTTTCCCCATGAGCCTTAATCCAAGTTTCCTCTATTGTGATTGTTTTGGTCACTTTAAGCATAGTAAACAATAAAGCTCAGCTAAGTTACTGTGTTTCACTGTTAGCAGCTTACACATGCCAAAACATTTATTAATAGTGACTCGGCAGCGTTAAGTAAGTAAAAAATAAATTAAAACCAGAACACTTTGACTTCTACAGATAAAAAAAAAATGCTTTACAACTGCTAATTACATGCTACTGTTCCCTGGTGAGGTATGCATCTTAAATGGATTAAAATATGTCAAAGTAATGTTAGAGGAGTCTTTGCTCAAAACTGTGCAAAGTGTGTGTCAATAACATGACCCAAGGTGTTCATGCCTTACTCCTCCTCCAACTGCTTGACATATTTCCTCATAGGATGAAAAGGCAGTTGAATGCAACATGGGAAGTCTGCATGTAAACACTCTTTTTCTGTACTTTTGACAGCTTTAAACAAAGGAAAGTGTATAGGCATAGAATATGGGTGCAATAAATGTATTTCATAGAATCAACCAGGTTGGCAGAGACCTCCAAGCTCATCCAGCCCAACCTATCCCCCAGCCCTAGCCAATCAACTAGACCATGGCACTAAGTGCCCCATCTAGGCTTTGCTTCAACACCTCCAGGGACAGCAACTCCACCCCCTCCCTGAGCAGCCCATTCCAATGCCAATCACTCTCTCTGTCAAGAGCTTCCTCCTAACATCCAGCCTAGACCTCCCCCGGCACAACTTGAGACTGTATCCCCTCGTTCTGTTGCTGGTTGCCTGGGAGAAGAGCCCAAGCCCACCTGGCTACAACCTCCTTTCAGGTAGTTGTAGAAAGCAATGAGGTCACCACTGAGCCTCCTCTTTTCCAGGCTAAACAACCCCAGCCTATATATTTCATATACAAAAAGAATGCTTTCACAAGAAACACATACTTGTAGAGAGCAATGAGGTCACCCCTGAGCCTCCTCTTTTCCAGGCTAAACAACTCCAGCCTGTATATTTCATATACAAGAAGAATGCTTTCACAAGAAACAAGTACAGAAACTATGACTATTAAGCTACCTAAGTAGGCAAACTGATGGTATATAAAATCTACTGTTTCACTACAGCAGTGCAGTGCAAATTAAAGCTGCCAATACCTGATGACAACAGATGAGCACTGGGCAAGTCGTCTTCCAGCACTTTTCAGACCTGTGTATATCTGTCCCATCTCCATGGCTCCCTCAAGGCCAACCACTTCCATAAGCTGGTCACTTAGATCTGCAAATTTGAAAAAAAAAAAAAACCAAACAAACGAAAAAACAAACACATTTTGTCTGGACAGCATTTTGGTGGTGGTAAGAATGTTATCAGAGGACCAGCTGACAATAAAACATGTGGCAGAAATGGGGATTCCTAAGAACCTATAACTTTAAGACTGGACACATCTGGGCCTATTTTCACATTCATTCTAAAATATCTTGCCCCAAATGACTTTAAATTACAAAAAACAATCTCCATGCTTTATTTTAATGCATGAATACTGAACAGACAATCTTATTACTTAAGAAAATTAGAGAAACTCATTCATTTTGGTCACAGTCATAGAATGAAATGTTTGCAGCTTAGGAATTTTTGCTGACCACTGTTTCAACAGATACATACAGTCTGGTGAAGGAAAAGTCAGTGCTCCAGACTCTATTGCACTCTCTGTTACACAATCCATTCCAGATGATCTGTTCAATTGTAATTCAGCCTTTGTGTGCATGTAGTATTAGTCTTTAATTATAAGACCACATGCTGGTTTTTGCATTGGATCTTTGTCCCAGTTAGTGCATGGATTCGATGCAGAATGTGCACAAAATCTCTTAATATCAGTAACTGCTCACCCTGAACTTTGTTATACTTGTTTGCATCCTATTAAATATATTATATTTGACACTGCTTTTTGACTACGTAACATTTTGGCAGTAAACTTAAAAAAATATTTAAATAAATAATGGTTCTGGTAAAATAAATATTATTTTGCTTGACTTCAGTGAGCAAGGAAAAAAAAAATCTGTCTAGAATTTCAAACACGGAGATACAAGCAGGAACCTAAACAATAATATAGGTGGTTTGAGAAATGACTGAGTAATGAAATACTATCCAGAATCAACTAGGGTGTTTTGTAAGCAATGTTTGATATGCTCCTGTTGAAATACTTGTTGCCAAGACCAGATGGACTAGAAACTTCTTCTTAATCTGTATATTAGGTGATTTTTGTAGAGTGGCTATTAATATCCATGTTTCCAAAAGGTACTTTATTGGGTGAAGCACATCAATGAGCTAAAATGTTAGTCTATCATCACACTGAAAAACAAAACAAAAAAAACCCCCAAACACAAGAAAGAAAGGAGGGTATATTGCTCTTTATATATTTTGAACCCTTCAACCTTTAATGAAAGAAGAATTTCATGCTAATTATCATCTGTGAGACTAGACCAAAATTTCAAAGGGAGTCGTTTCAGTTCGTGTCTTTGGGCTTTGAATGAAGGTAATTAACTGAAAGAAGTCCTGTGATAGAGGTGAGCAAAAGTATTAAAAGCAAATAGGATTTATGGTCTGGATTATTCTGCTTCCAATTGGAAAATATGACACTATCCAAAGCCTTCATTTTAAATCTTAGACTTTCTTAATATTCTTCCCCATTATCATTTTCTCATCACAGTGAAATCAGTTCCATATGATCTCAATGAAGCAAAAAATAAACTTTACTCCTTCCCGTTAAGGAAAAACAATAAAATGGACAAAAGATTACAACAGGATTAATTTTCACTATACAATTTTAGAATTTGAATCCCTGCAACACATGTAAAGACAGTTTTGTCTTCTTGGCTTTTTGCTGGACTGTTTTTCTCTTGAAATGTTTCCCCTCAAGTTACTGATTTTTAAACTGAAGCCAGATTTAAATCAATTCTGCTTTTCTCGATAGTCATAGGGATTTGAATGGGAAAAGTCCTACTCACGTGGAAAAGCCATTATATTCTACAAGCATGCAGGACTTCACAGATACACTAAATCATTAAAATGTCTCCAGCCAAAGAAAACATCCAATTCCTTTTCACTTGGTTATTAGGAAAATTATTATTTTTTAAACAGGAGAATAATTAAGAACAGATTTTTATTACTGACAGCTCACGCAACATATGCAAGATTCAGAATAGTGACATTTGCAGTGATATAAATTTGATGCATCATTTTTCAATAGCTGTGAGTTAGTGCCAGTAACAGCAGGTAACTAAGAGCCAAATCCTGCCCTTTGGTCTACACCACAAGTATCAAAAAAGATGTGGTATATTAAACATTGGAAGAGAAAACTGAACAACTCCTATCTAGTCAAAAAAAGGTGAAGCCTTTTCAAAAACTTCACATTTGCAGTGGCACGTTCCCAAAGTGAGGTTATTTTAGGCCAAATATGAATATTTTTAGAATCAAGCTTAAATTAGACACAACCTTCCTTCAGAAGTAGTAAAAACTAAAGCAAATGTAACGTGCAATTATCAGCTTTGGGTTAGTGCATGCTCCTGCCCTTGCTGACCTGATGCTTCTGCATAGTCGTATTCATTTCAACAAATCCTTTAGCTATATTGACTTCGACAAGAACTAAGAGTGAGCAAAATGGTAAGAGGGAGTGTGTGTATTTTAGTCCAGTTCTTCAAAGATCTTACATTGCTGTAGGCACACCAGTTGAATCTGAAGGGTTCAGACAGCAATGAATAGTTTCTATTTGTTCTTAAAGGTCCCCCACCAAAGACTCTGAAAGAGACTAAGCTCTGTTGAAAAAAAAGCCAAGTCTTCTATGAAATGGAAAGGTAAGAAAGGGGAAATCATTCTTCATTCTGGTGTAAGGTTATTTCTGAGTTCTCACACACACATACACACAGATTCTGTGTTAGCCTCTGTACTGCTCAACATACATCTTCAAATAACCTGAAAACGAAGTACCCAGTGAGTTACTGAGAATTCAGCAAAGACAAAAGGCAATTATAAAAGTTTGGGATTCTTACATTACTGAGTAATAGGGCCTATATGAAGGTAGAAATTCAATACACATTACTTCATGCCCATGAGGGAAAACAGAGCTAGCTACATGTAAAAGAGCTAACTACACATATATGCAGTGTTGCAGGCATATATATTCATCTAGGTTTGAGTTGGAACAGAACTAATTCTGTTCAGTGATTTTACTTTTCAGCTCAATCTCTCCTCAGTAGCTGTGCTCTCTGAAGTTAATGGCACTTTTTTTTTTGCAGAGTCTGCTCCTAGAAGAGATAGCTCTTGATGTTTGTATTTCCCAGCAAGGACTGGTATGCAGAAAGGCTCTCACTTATACTTACTCCTATAAAAAACAAAGTCTGCCCAAACTTGTGTACTACACTGGGGTGCTGCAAAGCAAGATGTTGCACCTTTGGGAGGAGCAGATAGCAGAAATGCATCATAGAATGGTCTGGGGCTGGAAGGGACCTCCAAAGGTCATCTAGCCCAAATGCCTCTGCAGTAAGCAGGGGCACCCTCAACTAAATCAGGTTGCCCAAGGGCCCTGTCAAGCCTCACCTTGAATACCTCCAGGGACGGGACTCCAACCACCTCCCCAAGCAAGCAGTTCCAGTGTTCCACTACTCTCATAGTAAAGAACTTGTTCCTAACATCCAGTCCAAATCTGATTTTCTCCAGTTTGAAGCCATTGCCCTTCCTATCACTGCAGGCCTTTGCAAACATTCTCTCTCCATCCTTCTTGCAGTCCCCCTTCAGGTACTGGAGGATTGTTACTAAGTCTCCTTGGAGCCTCCTCTTCTCCAGGCTGAACAACCCCACCTCCCTCAGTCTGTGTTTGCAGCAGAGCTCCAACCCCCTGATCATTTTTGTGGCCCTTCTCTGGACCTGTTCCATCAGGTCCATGTCCTTCCTGCGTTGAGGGCTCCAGAGCTGAACACGGTGCTCCAGGTGAGGTCTCACCAGAGCAAAGTGGCAGAGTCACCTCTCTGGCTCTGCTGGCAATGCACCTTTTGATGCAGCCCAGGATATGATTTGCCCTCTGGGCTGCAAGCTCACACTGTCTGCTCATGTTCACTCTTCATCCACCAGCACCCCCAAGTCCTTTTCCACAGGGCTGTTTTCTATCCCCTCATCCCCCAGGCTATATTGATAGTGAGGATTGTTCCATCCCAATTGACCCTAACCTGACCAGCAATGTACTTCATTCCACATTCAGCATAAAGCTGAGACATCACAAGAATCAAGCTCTCTTCTTCAAAGGCTGGTGTCTGAGGCAGATTCTGCCCATTCTGTTTTGATCCCAATTTGTATGTTCCTGTATCCAGTTCCAGAATCCAGCTCCCAAACCCAGTTCCCATCTGGATGAGAAGTTCAGTCCGAGGCTTCCTCAGTGCCTGCCCTCAGCACCAATGGTGACAGTGACATAATTGTGATGGGGTGTGTGTGTGTGTGTTTGATATTGGTTTGGTATATATCTACATACATTTCATTTTAGTGTTATCATTTCCATTATTGTTATTGCTCCTTTTCACTTCCTCTTTGGGAAAGGAGAAGGGTTAATAGGGAACACCTGTTATGTGTCTAGAGGGCTGGCCCAGCACTAATCTGTGACAATATTACATCTGAAAATAAAGATGAGGGTGTGTGTCTGTGTGTATATGTCAATGTACATTCGTTTTGGTCACTTACAATTAAGAGTAATGCAGGAATTAACATTATGGAGTTACTGCAGCTACTTCTATGAAAATATAATCTCAATAGTGACCAAATATATGGAGTTTGCAGTGTCAGTCCACTCAGCAGTGCATAGAAAGACAGAAAATAACTAGAAAAAACTGAATGACAAACAGAGTAACAAATGTGGAGCAGCTTCTGTACAGGAAAAATTAGACTAGGACCCTTTGGGAAGTTAAAGAGACGAGGGAAGGGAGACGAGAAAAATAAGGAGTGTCACAGAGTAGGTGAAGACAGTACTGCAATTCACTATTTTTCAGAATGCAAGAACTAAAGAGTTTCATAGCACTTCCAGAATACCCAGGGAATCCTTTTTGCATATTAGTTTGCTATACTATGATGCCATACCAGACGTTGCAATTCCCCAAAGCACAGATTGATGTGCATTTAGTATCTTCATGGAATAATCAGTGTAAGCCTGCTCGCTTACGCTTCATTTCTCATCACGCAGTACAGGTTGATGTTAGAGGTCAGATACTGAGCTACACAAACTTGTGGGTTGAGTTAGTATCACTGCTTATGCTGTCTTCCTACATATCTCATAAACTGTAGACCAGAATAATGAATGTTGCTTTTCAATAAACATCATTCATCACTTCAAACAGCTCATATGTGGACTTTGTCACAATACATATCCCAGTTGTGTGACAACCAATTCAGAAAGTCACTTTTTTTTCAATCCTCCAGTATCTGAAGGGGGCCTACAGGAAGGCTGGGGAGGGGCTATTGACAAGGTCTTGTAATGACAAGACAAGGGGCAATGGGTTTAAACTGGCAGAGGGGAGATTTAGACTGGATGTTAGGAGGAAGTTCTTTACAGTGAGGGTGGTGAGACACTGGCACAGGTTGGCCAGGGAGGTTGTGGCTGCTCCCTCCCTGGAGGGGTTCAAGGCCAGGTTGGACGAGGGCTTGAGTGCCCTGTACTAGTGGGAGGTGTCCCTGCCTATGGCAGGGGGTTGGAACTAGATGATCCTTGAGGTCCCTTCCAACCTTACCATTCTATGATTCTATAAAGTTACACACTTGTGTTTGCACTTTTGTGTGTCTCTACTAACTATAAAGCAAAACCAAACCAAACCAAAAAGCATCTCTTTAGGCATGTTGTATTTCTTCTAGGTTCCACAAATTTTGTTCTAAAGAGAAGATAATCAATTCATGAGCCTGCTGGTAAAAGTCTCCAATAAAAGCTTCTGCAGCTCTAGAAGGTTTAGGAAACTAAAGGTTAGATTTTTAAAAAGAATTCAGCAACTAACAGTGAACAACAACTACCAGATACTGAGCAAGTTTGCAATCCAGCCAGGTCATTCATTCGATTGCCTAAATGGGAGCTGAAGTCTCCTAGGTAAGCTATCACGGAGAGCATCTTGGCATTAGTGCACTAGGAAAGTGGTTTTTTGACTGGTGCCTTGGGGTTCTTGAGTCTGTTTGTACTGCTTTGAGCTCTGTGAAAGAGCTGAAGGCTCTCGCTTGTTTTCTATATGAATGAGCCATTAGAGTGTGTGGGAATGTTTTCACAGCACCATGCCTCTCCTGCCCTCTTCCACAAACCAAAGTACTTCACGTGTCTCCTCATATTAGCCCTGTCAGTAAACAAAGGCAGCTCTCCCTGGAGAGCGCTGCTGTCAGCAGATGGTGACTAGCATGCAGAGGGGCATCTGACCCCTTGCACTCATTCCTGATGGGGAGATAAAGTCACTAGGGAGATGACTGCCCATTTCTTCCCATCAGGCAGCAGAAGAAAGAGAAGTCCAAACAGAAACTTTGCACAAGTGGCACACAAACCACGATGTGAATACAAGCTCTTTATCTCACTTCCCTAAGGCATGAAGAAACACACTTGGAGACTTTAAAGTTCCTCGGTGAGGAGTTTACATTATCCATTAGCTCAGCATTAGCTGAATGCTTCAATATTCGAAGTGTACACAAGAGAAAAACACATTTGGAATTTATCTATGAAGATAAAGCAAGGAAAGTAAAATGGGATAGGGGGTGGGAAGAAGCACGATGTGATTAGAAATACTGATTTACATAGAGAACTTTCCCTCTGTAATGGAACTGATTGTGATATACAATTTATCCTTGCAATATATAAATATTGCTGTCCTGGCAAGAGATTGAATGTCTGTATTACAACTTGGGGTTACTGCACTCACTCAGGCACATTTGCATAAGAACACTGTTGGTCAGTGGTAAATCTGTCTCTGGCAGCAGTTTGTCTTCCAAGAGAAGGGGCTCCATGGCTTACTAAATGCAATCAAACCTTACTAATCATCATGCTGGAAATGTTTTGGTTCCAAGTAAAAAAAAAAAAAAAAAAAAAAAAAAAAAGGAGAAGCATTTGACAACTGGTATGGTGCCAGAGCAACCTTGAAAAACTCCTGAGCTGAATGCTCTGCACCACATGAATGCCTCGGTATCTTCCTAGAACATGGAATGCATTAAATCCAGTTATCCATTATGCAGGAATGTGTGGTCACTTCCACATGCAGGAATAGAGACTGTTGTTTTACAAAATGCTAAAGTATTCTCTTTTTAAGTGAGCAGGTCTTTCTAGATTCCTGGTTACAAGAAATCAGGAAATCAAGAGCAGTCTGTACATCCTGCTTTTTGTCATGTTTTGCTCTCCAGAAGCTACCTGAAGTAAGGTATGGGTCGACATCTTTCATTGCTTATGTCAGAGTTGTTCCTGGAGGTCCAGCTGATGTCAAGGCTCTGTTACTGATTCACAGACATACAACGAGAGACAGGTTTTGTCTACAGAACTTACAAAACAGACAAATAAACCAGACAATGCACTGAGTAAAAATAATATTGCATCTGTTTTACAAAGTGAAAATTGTACACAGCCAAGTTGAGGTCCTGCAAAAGGTTTGTTCTTGTATTCAGCTGGATGTATTGTGTGTGAAGACCCAGAAGAGCCATAATGTTAGTTCTACCACATAAAGTCAAGCACATGAGTTTGCAGAACTGACCCAGCCAAGATCACACATTCGTGGCAGAGACAGGAAATAAATCAGCAAGTCCTAAATTTCACCCTTCTGCTTTGAAAAGTCTTTTCTACCTCTTAATACTGACCTCAAGGATATAGTATATCAAGTCCTGCACCTATAGTATTTGACCCAGTTTTGAGTACTTAGCATTGCTGACTTTGCTTGTAAACATTACAAATCTCAGGTGGCTCCATACATCTATTTCATGCCGGTAGTGATTCTCAACTCAGGACTTTACTCTTCATAATATTTTTTTTCCCTCCCTGGTTTTAAAACCAAACAAGCTAGGCCTGCCTCTTAGTGTGAAGAAAGGAAGATGTATTACTGCTATAATTTTCACCCTGGTGAGATACTCAGATATGGTGATAATAAATTAGGCAGATATTTATCTGTGGATATATATAAGCACTCACAAAAATACACACCCATTTTATACCTGTGCGGACCTACATGCATATGATTAACACCCATATTGCTGCATATGTGAGAAATTCAATATATTTTGACTCCACCATCTGAACTGATGATGCACTAAATAGCTTTAATGGGTTAAGAATGGAAGGGTGCTATTTTTGACACTTAAAATGAATGTAATCAATAAAATCCTGTCTCTCTGGAGCCCAGATTTCCCCCTCGTATCTCATGTCTTGCATCGGTCTAGCACAGAGATTCCATCCTTGGAATCTTTTAACAGATCCATTACACAGCAGTAGGCTGAGCTGTATTTTTTTTTTTTCCTGTGTATATAACCATCTCCTGACTCTCATTAATCATTAAATGCCAAGTTTCTAAATAATAATAATAATAAAAAAAAAAAGGGATGAGGGAAAGAAAAAGGGGAGGGTGGGGGCAAACAAGAAAGAATCAATCCTTATAATTAAATATTTTATGAAACTTTTTAATGTGCACAGAAGGCCTTTGTGCAACTTTTCCTTAAGTGAACTT
>WBNM01045816.1:26005-66127 GCA_013399055.1 Ramphastos sulfuratus
CCCCCTCAGCTTACCAGAGGGAAGGAGAGTTCTCCATAGAAACTTTTTTGATTAATAGTAAAAGAAGAGAAATAATAATAAAAAAAAAAACCAAAACCACCCACACAATCCCAAAACCCAACAAAAAGCAACTCACCCCAGAGCATTCAAATTAAATCTTCTTCCACCCAAAATCTACTCCCAAATACCAATGTTCACCATTTGAAACAAGAGGTTTCATCTTCCAGTTTGGGAGATCATTATGGAGAAGACTTTTATGGTAAAGCTTGGCAGGAAAAAAAAAAAAAAAAAAGAAAAAAAGTATTCTTTTTTTTTTAATAGATTTATTCTTTTAATAGTTTGAGGAACAACTGCATTGAACATGCTGCTGCACCAAAAAGCCTCCTATTATTTTAATCTGTATTCTTTGAAAAGTTATTTGTTCAAAAGGATTTCACTGTGTTACTCTTATACCCCCTTCATCCAGCAGAACAAAAGCCATTCTATGAAAGGAGTCTAAACTTGGACAAACTGTAAAAAAAAAAAAAAAAGGCAAAGTTCCTCTCTGTTTTTATCAAATTTGATTGCTGCAGCTGTTCCCAGTTTCTCTATTTTAAAAATAGCCTTATTCAGTGCCTTGCTGGCTAAAGGCCAGAGTACCATTAGAACATGCTGTACGGAAAACCTCTATTCAGTTACAGATACAGAAATATATTTAAGATCAGTGGGGGTCATCTGCAGCAAACACTCGTATGGGGGAAAATGGAATTTTAATGTGCTTGGACTGCTCACCACTTTTAACAGATATTTAAGAACTTCAAACCGGATATCTTTCTATTTGTATTGGTACTATCACATTACTGAACATCAGGTACAATACAATATGAGCAAGTCAAGATCATTTCAAGTGACAAAAATAGATCTAATTCTCAAATTACTCCTTAGTAGTTCTGGCATTCACTTTAAATGGCTCCCAGTGATATTGGATATTTGATTAGCGTGTAAAAATGCCACAGCCTAGAAAAGAAAAATACAGTAATATTGATGGGAATGTAGAAATCTGATCAATGAAAACCAGCTTTGATTTGTACATTTCTAAGAGAGCTAGTACTAACAGGGGATAAATGTTCCTATTCTCCAGGGTAGCAAACTCTAATAACGACATTATCCCTACACTTCTCCTCCAAAGAGTTTTCAGTTATCCACCAGAAAATAATAATAAAAAAAAAAAAAGTATTCCATTTACATGAGTACTGAAACTCCTTTTGATTAAAGTGGTAGTGATTTTGGTCCAGGAGCTCAGAGACTCCCCAAGGATGATCTTCGGTCCTCCTCTCAATGAGAACCAATTCCATTAGCTTCCTCTGCCATGCAAGCATTCCAAATAACAGCATGCAGAATGGGTACTGGTTTGAACAGCAGCAATTCTTAGTTATTAATTGAACTCTAGGAAACTTCTGAAAATCAGTGCAATGCATCATAGATCACTTTCAGGCATTTCTGATGGTCTAGAATGCCTGAATTAAAGTATTCAAAGTTATGTATTCCTACTGCAGCTGAAGGAGGAGTCTTCAGCATGGTAGAGTTATCAAAGGTCATCATTTGGATGGATACTAACAGGGAAGAAAACACAGCAGTGATGGCATTTGCAGGGTCTGTGTAATCCTGCTGAGACTCCAAGTTCTTAGTGACTGGTTGACCTTCAAAGTTTGCGCCCTCACTCTCTCAGTACCTGGTTTAACTTAGTTAAATAAATGCTGCACCACACTTTGGATTGCAATTTCAGTTACAAACATTGTCCACACCTTCTTTTTCTATAGAAGGAGCATGGCACAACTCAATGAAATCACATCCAGTGCGCTCGGGGGCAAGTAAATCAGATGATTGCCCTAAAATTCCTGCAGTGAGTGAAAGTAAACAAGCTTTGATTTAGTTTTCCACTAAACTAAATATGTTTGGTGTTGTCTGAGGTGGCCTAGGTTTTTAGGAGGACCACAAAAATGACCAGAAGGATGGAGCACCTCTCCCGTGGAGACAGGCTGAGAGAGCTGGGGTTGTTCAGCCTGGAGAAGAGAAGGCTCCAGGGATACCTCAGAGCAGCCTTCCAGTATTTGTAGGTGGTCTATAGGACAGCTGGAGGGACTTTTTACAAAGACATGTAGTGACAGGATGAGGAGTAATAGCTTCAAACTCAAAGAAACTAGATTAAGGTTAGGCATTAGGAAGAAATTCATTATCACAAGGGTAATGAGGCACTGAAACAGATTGCCCAGAGAAACTGTGGAGGGTCCAAGCCTGGAAGCGTTCAAAGCCAGGTTGGATGGGGCCTTGAGCAGCCTGATCTAGTAGGAGAAATCCCTGCCCGTGGTTGGAACTAGATGAACTTTAAGGTCCCTTCCAAGCTAAAACATTTGATGCCTCTGATTCTGTGACTTCCAGGACATTCACAAAGGGTTGAGAAGCCTGAGACAAGAACAACAGAAGCAGCAGGTGTTAAAGGATGGTATCTTGAAAGGAAATCTAACGATATTGAGAACATATAACTGGAGAACTAAAGGAAGCTCAGAGCTCAGTGATTCAGAGGAAGAATGCAAAAGGTCTGATTTTCTGGAGGAGTGTGTTTTTCTCTGTTGTCACCAAGAGGAATCTTGGGACACAAGCCAGCACACTTGGTCAACTTAGCAGTATGCCTAAATCTAACTTACTGCTAAATCTACCACCCCAATGTCACCACAAGTGTTGGCTCCTCTGGCCTAATGCCTGCAGAAGCACTGCACCCTCTGCTTACTGTTGGATGGGACAAAAGTGTGCTTGCTACCTCCAACACTGAGCTCCAAGTGCATAAGCAGGTTTTCCTAATACTTTGCATTTGTTCTATTCTCATGATTTGTTATTATGGTTTTTTTTTGTCTCTGCTGTCTAACAAGATAGGTAGTTGCAGATATTTTTCCTGTCTAAACTACACACACTGCTAAAAAATCAGTATTTTTTTGTACTAATACTGTTTTACAAAAGGATAGTTCCAGGATATGCAAAAATCTTTGTTATTGAAGAAACTAAAGGGGGAAGTTGCCCCTAATAGTGCTGCAAGAAAAATAAATGTTTCCTTTGATGTGCTTTCCATGTAAAGTCATTGCAAAGGATCATGAAGAAAGCAAAAATAAATTTCTTCTTACACTTTTCAATAATTTAAATACTAATGACTCACACCAAGCTATTTTACAGTACCTTTTTTCAACAGTTATTTGGAATACAAAGGAAGAAAAGGAATTTCCATAATCATGACCAAGGCAACTACAGAATAATCCCAAATTTCTTCTCAAGGACAAAAAGATGAGAGTCAGCTACAAGTATCACAGTATTGAGACTCAGTCATTTTTAGCATTCTGGTCCTAAAGAGTACAAGATAGAAAACACAAACTTTATTTCATTCCAAACAAAAAAAGATGACTTACAAGCAAAACTGGATCTGCCTATAATTGATTTGGTTATGATGTGGTGCCACAAAATGAAAGCCATGATCTTTCACTGAGAAACAGTCTGAGCACACTGCTCAGCTAACACCATTCATGGTGTTTCAGCTGTTGGAGAAATACAGAAGCAAAGTCCTTGCACAGAACTAACTCACCCTGAGATCCTGGGTTTCAAACCTATACTGAAATGTGGAACTTTACTGAAGTTATCTTTAAAGAGTTTTGACATGGTAAGAAAAATATATCCTGGTGAAGTTTAATGCAAAATAGGAGACCTAGAAACCTAAAGGAATTATTCTTATCTTTAATTCTCATTTTCCCCTCTCATTTTCATTCTGAATGATGGAGAGTAAGATAAAGTACATATGAAACACATAAGGAGTGCATTTGTATTTTAATTGTATTCAGACTGCACTATGCTAATCCTGAAGACAGCAGTAGTACTGCTCACAATAGTAGTACTACTCACAATAGTAGTCATCACAGCTATGTTCAGACATCTCCAGTGGGTGGAGATGCCTCCTAGTTACTTACTGGGAATGTGACAGGAGAGCCCTTTCAGGAAAGGCTTTGTTCTTTCCAACCTCACTAATTCTCTTCATTGTGTATCTTTGTTTAAATTCCTCTTCTAGGTATGGAGGCCAAAACTGAAGTTGCACATAGGATTGCTCTCTTTTCAGTTCAGACTTGAGCACATGGGATTCTAGGTGGGCCAGGATGTGACGTACTGTTGTGATGTTTATGTTGCTGCTTCTGTTGTATGTGTTAACTGCACAATATATACCATAGATTGTTTGGCAATACTTGTAGGGAGTCTTAATATTTATCATGCTAACTGGTACAGAAGGAAATGAAGCCTTTCAGGCTGACAACTCCTGTCTGCAATCCAAACCAGAAGCAGCAAACCCCAAATCAGAGTTTGGAACAATCCTTCTGGGTTTGTTTTCATTTTACTAATCAATTACACACTGGAAAGTAAGGGTGGGAGGGTGGATTTTTGGTTACATATGGAAATTAATCTTGAGGGACTGAAGATTTTTTTCATGAATATTGTGGCATTTTCACCTTCCAGGTTACTTTCAACAAACAGCTATGAGTCAAATTTTTAAAGTATCTTAATTTTAGTCTCTGCCAACAGATTATTTAAGCATGGATATTCAGTAATGCCAAATGGATTACATGCATGTCTCAAGCATGACTCTTAAGTGCTCTGTTTATTCAGGCCTGTCTCTATGGTAACTATTTTATGGTACATGATTTCAGAATACTAATTATAAAGCAATATAAATAAGGTTATGTACCACAAACAGGTTTGCATTTACATATTTGAAGCATCTGAAATTTCAGCTTTACTTGTATAGCATAATATAATATGTGACAGATTACAAACATATTTTTTTCAGCATTGTAATTCCTGCATGGTAATAGTGGCTGAATTTTCTTTCCCATAACACTATTTTGCACTAACATCAGCAACACACAGGGACTGCAATGTACAAAGGGAACTAAAGAAAGTGGAAGATGCAGGTGCACTAATAAATGTGTGGCCTTTGGATTACAGTATTTATGTGTGCTGTGTTGAGCTAAACAGAAACCTAAATGCTACACGTAAGAAGTGGTACAACAAGAACATCTGTGTTGGGGGACTGAACTGGCATGGCTAATACCTCCAGTGCCAGGTGCAAAGGAAATTTCAGTACAGCTTGAGTAATTTTGACTGCTAGCATCTGTATGTATTGGTTAACCTCTCCTCTTCCCTCCATGTTCCACTAGAGTATTTGAATTATACATCTGGCTTTAGATTCTAGCACAGCAAAAGACAGGTTGTGATCCTTCTATTCCTGGATTATAGCCTTTTTTTTTTTTCCCCCTTCATTTAAAAATCTATTTATTTATTTATTTAGAATGTAGGTCTTGCTTTTCATAGAAGCATAAGGCCAGAGTTACCAGCATTTGCTAGAAGTATAGTTAAGGAAAATGAGCATTTTTCCCTGGGAAAGAAAGAAATACTAAAGGAAGAATCATACCTTTGATCTATTTAAAGCTGATCAAAATGTCTGTATAGAAAGCTTTTTCTCTCTAAGATACTGAAGTTGGACTGAAACTTCATATCTCTTAGAGACTTTCTACTCCTCTCAGAAATTCTAGATTTCCATCTACAGTCACTTTTAAAAATCGACCTTCTAAATAAAATGAAAAATTTCACTTTGATTTCAAGTGGTACACCTAATTCATAGAAATATTGATGACATCTGGTAGAAGACTTAAAACACTTGAAAGAACAAGACAGCTGGCAGAAATGATTGCTAGATGTAAACCCAGTAATTTGTGATGCACTCATTTAAGTCTAGTCTTAATGATCTTTGAAATATGTGAAATTTCAGCACAGTCTACTGTGACTATGACCTACTGTAGTTAAGTGGTTCAGGCTCAAACTTTTACTTCTGTATTAGGAAAAGATTTCAGTAATCAATTGCACAGAGCTGAGAGCTTGAAAAAAAACCCAAAACCAACTGGCAGTGACCATTCCAGTTCAAGTGGAAGTCAATGGTTTGATCACTGTTACGATGGCATCAACAAAAGCTGAAGCTGTTGCCAAGAATAAATATGGAAATATAAGAATAATGCTGTATTCTGGGCCAACAAAATCTATTCATGTTGGTGTTCAGTGGAGCTATGGTTCATGTGCCTGAACCATAGCTCCACTTTATCTGTTCAGCACTTTTAACAAGGCCTACATTTCTATTCAAGACAGGAACACTAAGCTGTCAATAGTGCAACTGAACATACTGAGCTTCGAAGGAATTTCTTCAGAAATATTTGTGGGAAAATTACTTCTTTCTCTTGGCAATTTCAAATTACCTCCTTCCATCCCCAGCCACTGATTAAACCTCTTGAATATGTCTCATAAATAATCTGAAAAAGGAAAGGACAAATTACTTTAAGTCTACGCTTCTGTGGGAATTGGGAGTTTGTTTCACCACAGCTTAAATTATCTTTGCTAACTTCTAACAAGGTGTGACAAAAATGCAATAAATACAAATAAATCCACAGGGAAGAGACACAAAAAGAAAAAAAAATAATTTATGAAAGCTTGAGTTTTAGGGAAAAAAATAAAGCTGTAACAAATTTGCAATCCCTAGTTACTCATCTTTTCTTGTTACTTCAGTTCTAATGCCAAATTCCTTCATTATTTTCTGACCCGATATGAAACACCATCTGGCAAAGGCATGCTGCAATCCTACAGACACGAAATAATTGGATGGTTGCTTCAAAATATATTTCATAAATAAATATTATTATACATTAGCAAAACTAACTCCATTCCATTTCTGAGCTCTGTTGCTGAGCTATGACTTTGTGTGTGCCTAGAGGACCTGAGATTCCCAAGTAGATTGGTGCTAGGCACTCAGGAGCCTGGTGAGCTTCCACAGTCACACGACATCAGAAGCATCTCTCCATATGTTTCACTTGTATTTATTGTATGTATCATTATTATTATTGCTACTACTGCTAGACAAGGGTAGCAGCACAGACTCAACAAAATCACTGCCCTGTAGAAAGAGACGGCAGCCTGAGGGTCCTGACAGATCACAGAACAGTAGAGGTTGGAAGGGACCTCCAGAGATCGAGTCCACCCCCCCTGCCAAAAGCAGGATGTGTGAGAACATATTACAAACCATATGGTTGACATGGTTATCTTGACATAGACCAAATGGTTGTGGGTATTCAGCTACCATTTCAAAACTGGATCAAGTCAATCACACTTCAGAACATCTTTAGAATAGTTTTTGACAGCCAATTGCTTTCAATCTACTACCATAAAGTTTTTAAGGTCCAAGAAGATCACCCTATGGCTGGACTATGGATGGATTTTCATGTTTACATAGTCTCTCTCACTTGTAAGTCTGAAGGATCTTCTGCAGTGTGCACATCTCCCCAGGCATACATCAGGCCAGGAGAAACAAAGAAGTCATTGATTAATTGGACACATGTTACAACGTTGCTGCTTGACAAGTTACGACAAGCAGGGAGTAATAGTGAAAAACAAAATATTTGCTAGTGATGAAAAGCAGTGCACAAAACAGCAGTTGGTCATGAGCAAACATTTTGCAGCTATAAAGACCCAGCTGCTTTGGCTGACTAAAATGAAAAGAAACAATGCTTTAAGGGCTGTGAAAGAAGATCTCAGAACTGATGGATGATATGGGGAAAAAAAAAAAGAGACTTCCTTCTAAAGCATGAATACTCACAGTTCTCCTTTCATCCCTTTAGAACATATTTCATTTCTCTGAGTTGAGAGTCCTAGGTAAGTGTGCTATGCACTAAATGAAAACCTGTTCACAGCTGTTGAAGCCAGTTTATTCTGTATGCCTGTTTTGGTCTTTCATTAAATATTCATTTAATGATATTAAACTTATGAAAAATTTAGCATAATTTTAATCTTCCTCTGTATGAATAGGAGAAATTAAAGGAGTTCATCCAGGTTTATAGGTATATGTGATACAACCTGTAATGTTGCCAGAAAAGGACAGTGACATCAGGAATCAATGAGAAAAAAAACCAAAAACCATCTTGTGCATCACCTAAATGGCTACAGTATCAACTTATGCTAATCACATTTCAAGAGTTGGGTTGAACATGCTGTAATTGTGCCATCAACCCACACGAATCAAAAGCTTTATTTAATAACTGCAAAACTGCCATTTGCTACTTTTAAAAGATCTCATTTCTCAAGGCCTTTACTCAATGATGGTCACTAGAGTTACAAAATGCTAAAAATATCAATGTTCTTGACAATTTCATTGGAGTTCTTGCTGCAGAAGCTGCAACATCTGTAACGGTGTACGGCAGTTATCGGCTTCTTGTCGTTTCTGGCAACGTTCAGTTAAAAAGGCTTCAAAAAGAGCAAGTAAAAACATTAGTGTTTTGACTACTTGGAAGAAACTGTTCTGTATACAATTAATCTATGGCAACTGCCAAGTCAATCTGAGCTTAAAATTATTATTATTAATTTCTGATTAAAAAAACCCCAAACCTAACCAACCAACCAACAACCTGAAACAACCACCAAACAAAAAAACCTCACATACCAAGTAGAAAACCAGAAACAAACCCCCAAGCTGTTGCAAAACCTAACACCAACTGAACATTCCAGGTATTTAATTAAAATAGAAATGTATTGTTAAATTCAGTAGATACTAGCAAAGGGAGAAACATCCTTGTAGAGTCAGTATCGCAGGATGTTAGGGGTTGGAAAGGACCTATGGAGATCAGAGCCCAACTGCCCTGCCAGAGCAAGACAACAGAATCTAGCATAGGTCATGCATGAATACGTCCAGACAGGGCTGGAAAG
This sequence comes from Ramphastos sulfuratus, assembly GCA_013399055.1. NCBI lineage: Eukaryota > Metazoa > Chordata > Aves > Piciformes > Ramphastidae > Ramphastos > Ramphastos sulfuratus. The sequence continues at coordinate 34,814 of WBNM01045816.1, forward strand.
GCTCCGGAGAAGAAGACTCCACAACCTTTCTGGGGTGTCTGTTTCAGTGCTCTGTGACCCGTACAGTAAAGAAGTTCCTCCTCATGCTGAGGTGGATTTCCTGTGCTGTAGTTTACATCCATTGCCCCTTGTCCTATCCCAGGGTACAAGTGAGCAGAGGCTGTCCCTTCTTTCTTGACCCCCAGCCCCCAGATATTTATACACATTTATTAGATCCCCTCTTAGTCTTCTGTTCAGACTAAAAAGCCCCAGGCCTCTCAGCCTCTCCTCATCAGGCAGTCCTCCAGCACATCTGAAAACCTAAGATTCCTCATCCTGATTTATGTAAGGAGAAAACCAAATCAAAGCCAGCTCCAAGAATGAGTATTCTCAATAAAAAAGCATAATGAAAGTTGAAGAAAAGTTTGACTCAACTCACATTCAGTTATAATGAGAACTAGACCCAGTCCTAAATCTCATGAACAAATGGAAAAGTATCCCCTGAGAATAAAATAAAATTAATCAATACTATTTTGGTTTTAGCATAAAAAACAACCAAACAAAAACAAAGAGGAGGGAAATGGGGAAATTTGGGGAAAATAAGATTTAATTGCTAAGCTTTGAGATTTATTTTTTTTTTCCCATCATATGTTTTCTTCCAAAATATCCTGGAATATGACATCAGCAATGCTAAATTCTCAGTGCTTAAACAACTCTTTATATCATCAAAGCACAGTATACACGTTGAAGTTCATGGTATTTACTGTGGAAAATACAAAGCACAACACTATATGGAGTCCAGAAAACCTGGTCTTCACCAGAGAACTGAATTAAGGTTAAACTGTCCAAATATTGGCACTTAGTATGTTTTGAGTTCTAACTCTATAGCCTAAAGATTGCTCTTTTAACTTTTTATGGTCAGTGTACATAAAACACTTCATAAAAGAAATTTACACAATTTTCCAAGTCCGTATCCAATAAACACATTTTTATGTTTATCTAATCCTACTACTTGGAATTTCTTTTCAACTGCATTTTTTTTATCTTTTAATTGGCAAAAAATGGTTGGCTAAAAACTTCATTAAAGATGTATCAAATTGAAATTACTTTTTTTTTCTTAGCTCCCATCACACAGAGATTTTCTTCCTCCAATACTTCAGCTCTGATGCTGTAAAGGCTAAGACAAAGACTCCCTATTGCTTTTTCTGTTTCACAGAACAGGACCATATTTTGAGGTTATATCATTAGAATCATGACTACTGCTAATAATATAAAGTATAGATCTTTTACTTGGGATCTGCTCCAAAGTCTGCTAATACTGTGGGAATAAAATAACCACCATGTGTTTGGTATCTTAACTTCCTAAATGGATGCAATGTCAAAGGAGTTCTGTAAGAAATTATCACTTAAACACTTTCTTTTTATTTTCACCTGAATATTAATCACAGAGTGAGAGAGACAACAGGGAAAGAAGTCAGGGGGTTTGAATTCCATTCAGCTCAATCATGTAACTGCTATGTAAGTTCAGGAAAGCCACCATATCCCATTTAGAACCCTGCTCTGCTGAGTTAATGGAACTGTTTAGAGTTGCTATAGGTCTGGATTATTCTGGAATGAGGAAACTTCAGTTTATAGACATTTCCACAAAATTTTCCAATAGCCTCAGCTTCATACCCAAAAGCAATGATCAGCCAAGATAACAGAATCATAGAATTGTTTCAGTTGGAAAAGGTCTCTAAGGTCATAGAGTCCAACTATCAACCTGACACCACCATGGCCATGAAACCATGCCCCAAGGAGCCATGCCCACACGCTTCTTGAACACCTCCATGGACGGTGACTCCAGCATCTCCGTGGGCAACTGATTCCAATGCCTGACCACTCTTTCAGTATAGAAATTTCTCCTAATATCCAATCTAAACCTCCCATGGCACAATTTTAGGCCATCAACAAAGCACAGAGCAGCCTGTGAGCTGGATTGTTTTTTTTTCTGTTTGTGCAGTACGCTGTTTCCTGCAACTCCACTATTTGATTAGGCTCCTTAGGTGGTACTGGAATATACATAAATAATAAGCAAGAGGAGACATTAAAAAAATAATAAAATAAATTGCTACTATTAATCTAAGAGATTAAGATGTAAACTACACACTTTGTATTGCATTGCTGACTCCCAAGGGAGTTTTGTTGAAGAGAGCATGCACACGTGTGCACCAGGCAGTGTCAGTGAACACTGCTCCCTCCCCACACTTCAAAAGTTCCACCCCAGCTTGGCCTGCATCAGGAATAGTGTGGTCAGNGATTTACTTTGTATTTTCCTTGGTTAGCTTGGGAAGCGCTCCTCACTTCAGCTCAGTCACTCAGCCTTCTTGCAAATGCCAGCTTATTGTTCACAATTCGTTTTTCCATCCTTAGGGATTTTATTAGTCATGAATGAGTGAATGAGGACAGAAAGGAAAATCCTAAAATTCAGTTATTAACTTGGCACCCAGACTTTGCATCGTTTTCGGGCTGACTGGTCCTTGCTCATCTGGACAATGCCAATGATCTCTTTCTGGGCTGACCATCATAAAGCCACTTGTATACAGTAGCATGGCCTTTCTCTGAGCTTGTGAGTGTCCCTGAAGCTCAATAGGACTATTCACATGAACAGATGTTACTCAATGTGAATACTGGTTGCAGAATTAAGCCTGTCCTTGCTCTTCCTCTTGCTACAAATATCAGCTGCTCAGACATCCAGGCTCTTTTGTTTTTTGTTTTTTTTTTTTTTCCCCATGGCTTTTTGCCATACAGAAAGCATTTCAGTGACAACTTCTGTCATTTAAAAAATAAATTCTCCTATCTTCCATTAGCACTGATATAAACTAATGTTTATATATTCTTCCATACAGTTTCTGGTAAGGATGATGATAAAAAAAGTCCAGTTAGCTGTTTGGCAGGGATATTCTGTGGCTTTCACAGATAATCAGAAACCTCTGTCTGGTCATTTTAAAGTATGCAACTGAATGGATATGGCAGTATGTTGGACCAACACTGGAGTTTTATTTACATACCAAGCAACAAAAGCTGATAAATCTACAGAATATGTTTGCCTTGATATATTTTATTTTCATCCCAAAACAATTTTTGACCATACCAAATTGAATATAACGTTTTGAAGTACGTAAAACAGTCTAAACCACTGACAGAACTCCAAGAATTATTACACTGATACTTAACTGTAACATTTATCACACTGTAGTATTAAATACCTCATATTTCCATAGCTAACTATCCTCCTTGGTTTGAAACAAATTGACTGCCACAATCTACACTCACATTTTGTGTAAGGCACTCCAAATTAAGACCTGAAATTATGTGTCAACACTTGCTTGTAGAAAATTAATAGTAATTAATAGTACTTCCAATATTTACTGTCCTCTTATTTAAAAACTGAAGGCATTTTATTTAGCATTTTTCCTTTAGGTGATGATCAAACCCTATCATTGACATTAGTATCTTTTTGCCTGTTTGTATTTTTAAATCTCTCCAACTTGATCCTCTGCTGAAAGCATACTTGAGGCTCACAAATAAATTTGAAAAAGTACAAAAAAATCCTTTGAAAATGAAAAATAAAAATACTTGAAGAGAACAAGCTTTATAAGTAGCAGATATGCAACCAGGCTGGAGAAGCTGTCCTATGAGGACAGGCTACAAGAGTTGGGGGCTCTTCAGCCTGGAGAATCTGAAGGGGGCCTACAGGAAGGCTGGGGAGGGACTATTGACAAGGTCTTGTAATGACAGGGTGAGGAGTTTAAACTGTTTTAAACTGGTTTAAACTGGCAGAGGGGAGATTTAGACTGGATGTTAGGAAGAAGTTCTTTACAGTGAGGGTGGTGAGACACTGGCACAGGTTGCCCAGGGAGGTTGTGGCTGCTCCCTCCCTGGAGGTGTTCAAGGCCAGGTTGGACGAGGCCTTGAGTGACCTGTGCTAGTGGGAGGTGTCCCTGCCTGTGGCAGGGGGTTGGAACTAGATGATCCTTGAGGTCTCCTTCCAACCTTACCATTCTATGATTCTAAGACTAAATCAGGCTTGTGGGGCTTGTTGTTGTTTGTGTATTCTTTCCCTTTCTATCTTATATAAAAACCTTCAGTTATTTCTCTTTGTTGCAAACTGTGAACCCAGTAGCCTAGGAATAAAGATCTGGAGTGTGTCCAGAGAAGGGCCATGAGGATGCTCAGAGGACTGGAGCACCTCTTCTATGAGGACAGACTGAAAGAGTTGGAGCTGTTCAGTCTGGAGGAGGCTCCCAGGTGACCTTATTGTGGACGAAGGGAGCCTGCAAAAAGCTGAGGAGGGACTTTTTGGGCTATCAGGTAGTGCCAGGACTAGGGGGAATGGAACAAAGCTGGAGGTGGGGAGATTCAGACTGGACGTGAGGAGGAAGTTCTTCAGCATGAGAGTTGTGAGAGCCTGGCATGGGTTGCCCAGGGAGGTGGTTGAGGCCCCATCCTTGGAGGTGTTTAAGGCCAGGCTGGATGAGGCTGTGGCCAGCCTGATCTAGGGTAGGATGTCCCTGCCCATGGCAAGGGGGTTGGAATTGGATGATCCTTGTGGTCCCTTCTACCCTAACTGATTCTATGATTCTATCTAGGAGGAAAACTTCAAGGGAAACAATTTTCTGATACAGCTGGACCAGGTGGTCCAGTCTGCCAGTTTACAACTAATTGGAAAACCATTTGCTCTTCTTCAGAGCCCTGGAACATCACCTGTTCTCAATGACTTGTCAGAATTATGGTCAGCAGATTCACAATTTATTCTGACAGTTCTTTAAGAACCCTTGACTGAACATCATCTGGCCCATGATTTATGTATATCCTTAGTTTTTCTAGGTATTCTTTTACTTGCATATCACTCATTTCAAATGATCTTCATTAACTGCATAACCACTGCTCTTCTGTGTTTTCACACTGAAAAAAAGAAAACCAACCTGAACAGAGGGTAAGGAAGAAGGAAAAACACCCTGCAAAATCTTTGAAGCAAATCTTGAGGAATATTTCAAAATACTGAAAGTTCTCTGCTTTTTCTTGGTTGGTACCAAAACATGCTAAATGGATGCAGATGCATGGATATACCATCTAACAGAGAGAAGCAACTGTTCCTCTTTAGCAAGTACAGCCACCCTTACCAACAAATGATCATTATCCTCCTCCCTTCTTTTTCCATGCCCACAAATTACTCTCAGGGGAAACAACTCAGTTTCTTAAATACCAAATGTGCAACTGTGGCCACAATTCAGACAGCAAAATTGGGGTAAGAAGATCCAGAATAACAAACTGTGGTGGTTTAAAACTAACACTCTAGCCTAGTTCTAAATCATAAACAAGAAGAGGAAAATCCCAGAGACGTTGAGTAGAAAATAGTAAAAGGGAAATAAAATAGGGCATTGGATACAAAAGGAAAGTAATAGATAGGTCTGTATCATTCCATTGGATTGTTGATTAGGATATAGTGTGCTGCACAAACTATTCTTTCTTCCTTTTTGTCACTCTGGCTGCTGCTGGTGCTTTTGCATGGCTTTGCTGACCTTGGCTGAGGCTCCAGTTATGGCTAAGTAGATAGCAGTAGAGCTATGGCTAAGTAGATAGCAGTGGAGTTATGGCTAAGTAGATAGCAGTGGAGTTATGGCTAAGTAGATAGCAGTGGAGTTATGGCTAAGTAGGGAACAGTGGGACCTTTCTGTTTTTTCTCTGAGGGGAGAGCTGTTCACTTTCCCCTCATCCAGAGGGGTGGGGAACAATTCAATTGTGTTGTTTCTGAATTGTAAATATAGGTAAGCATATTTTGCAGATATTCATTGCATTTTATACTTCCAGATTTCAGCTTGCTTTTTATACATATAGCTTCATTTTGCTTCCAAACCTTCTGAGCTAGTCTCGTGATTCATTTTGGGGGTAAGTTCAACCCACCACACAAACCAACCCAAACCTCATACACTACAGTGTGCATTACCTTTTTTGTAGTCTACTATTTATGTAAGATTACTTCTGTCACAATCTTTTGCTTCTTCCAGAAAGTGCCAGTATTTTCTGGCCTACTATTTTCTGTCAGCAAAATCTGTAATACATACTTAGTGGTCTTTTCCTTTCTCATTTCATGCTAATTCCTGTGTTCTCTCAGCTAACAGAGAACCATGCTGGTACTCCTAGTACCAGAACTGCCATCTGCTGTGCCTTTATTATTGTAGCATTCATTCTATGCTGTCTTCCATGTCCTGTCACCTCTTACTAACACTGCTTACTGGATTCTGGCACATTGATTCTTTTAATGTCACAGTGTCTCCCTCTACAATGCAGTGTGCAGTTCTGGAGCCCCCAGCACAGGAAGGACATGGAACTGTTGGAGTGGGTCCAGAGAAGGGCCACGAAGATGATCAGAGGGCTGGAGCAGCTCTCCTATGAGGACAGACTGAGAGAGTTGGGGATCTTCAGCCTGCAGAAGAGAAGGCTTCGAGAAGACAGAGAAGGGCCACGAAGATGCTCAGAGGGCTGCAGCAGCTCTCCTATGAGGACAGGCTGAGAGAGTTGGGGCTCTTCAGCCTGCAGAAGAGAAGGCTTCGAGAAGACCTTCTAGTAGTCTTCCAATACCTGAAGGGGGCCTACAGGAAGGCTGGGGAGGGACTATTGACAAGGTTTTATAATAACAAGACAAGGGGCAATGGGTTTGAACTGGCAGAGGAGAGATTTAGACTAGATCTTAAGAGGAAGTTCTTTACAGTGAGGGTGGTGAGGCACTGGCACAGGTTGCCCAGGGAGGTTGTGGCTGCTCCCTCCCTGGAGGGGGTCAAGGCCAGGTTGGACGGGGCCTTGAGTAACCTGTACTAGTGGGAGGTGTCCCTGCCTATGGCAGGGGGTTGGAACTAGATGATCCTTGAGGTCCCTTCCAACCAAAACCATTCTATGATTCTATGAATTTTGTTTAAACTTTACTGGTTCATTCCCTATCCGCTGCATCTTAATTCTAGCACATTGTTCAGGGGGCATTGGAGGGCTGTAGGTGGAAGGAGCTGAAGAGAAGAGCATACCCAACCCTTCTACACACCTAAGTTTCTTGTCTCATCAACAGTGACAGATCTACCTCAATGAAGTCTAGGGAAGATGCCAAAGGTAGGCTGGTCTCTCTCTTTGTTGGCTACATAGGGAAGTAGCATGTGTCAAATAATCCCTTCCACTAAGGATCTAATCCCACCACTGCAAGGCAGGCATGGATGGAGTAAGACTGTCTTTTAATAGGACAGGGAATTACAGCCACAGCAGCAGTGCTTGCTGACTGGCTTCTGGTACTATGTGATACTCTCAGGGTAGAGTGCCTACCAGTTTCACAGTGTGTTGGGTGATGATGAACTTTTAAGCAGAAAGACAACTGTCATGGAATTAAGAGGAAAGCAGCAGAAAGCATTTCTGAAAATAGGAAACATGAATTCAGCTACTTGCAGGCTCAGAGTGCAGAATTCAGACATCTTTCTTGGATGAGGACCCTAACCATCAGTCCTTAGTGGAAAAGGTACAAGACCAGAAAGATTTTGTGCTTCTGACAAGTAGCACAATACTTAGGTATTTCCATGTCTGAACTAAATCACAGCAGAGCTTTAGGAAGAAACTCTCCCCAGACCTCACCAGAAGTCACAGGTGTTAACAGTAGCCAACCAAGTAGGCAGCTTCAGGCGGCTGAGCAGTGCCTAATTCATTTCAGCAGCTGGAGAGTCTAGACAGCAGAAGAAATCAAAAGTATTTGCCCTCTGACTGTGGTTTAGATGGATTTTAGGCATCTCAATCACAAGTTAAGTTGTTTTTAGATTTATGGGATTCCACCTGTCAATATTTTGACATTCAAATTTACTTCACAGAATCAGCTGGATAACTTCCTCCTGCAGATCTTACCAAAAGATGACATATTTAGTGAAGCATTGTGCTACATACTAATTAATCTGAGTGCCCATGACCTTGAATTACAGAATCACAGAAACATCCATGTTGGAAAAGCCCCTCAGGATCACCAAGTCTAACCTATAACCCTACTCTACAAGATTCACCTTAAACCTTATCCCTAAGCAACACATCCAAATAACCCTTAAACACATCCAGGGCTGGTGACTCCACCACCTCCCTGGGCAGCTCATTCCAGTCCCTGACCACTCTCTCCATGAAAAACTTTTTCCTAATATCTAATCTAAACCTATCCAGTCTCCTTTATGCCTTTAACTTCTTGAAAGTCAAAGTTTATCTTGAAAATGAGAGTTCCTAAATGAAATATGATTAAATTATCAAAGTTTGATATGTGCTTATTATATTTTTACATATTGAATGAAAGGAAAAGGATGAGATTTAAAATGTTTGTCCTTGATACTCCCTGAATGTCATGTTTTGGCCTGTGGAATTTCTGTAGCTGGATTATAAACTCTTGGTAGAGTGATGGAAACACTGGATTATTGTCTGATAGCCAGTGACAGTATAATACCCTACTGATCTGAAAGAACACTGCACCTTATGGTGGAAACAAACCCACTCCTTCAGCAAATACTGAATGCAAACAATACATGATATTGATCCAAGAAGCATGGTGATTTGCACTGGAAAACAGTACCCCATGGTAGTGGGCAGCAAATCAGTTTTGATTCAATTTCAAAGCAGCAACAGAAAATGTACACATTTCATGCTGCTTGCCTGTGTAACATACATTGTTTGCTAATACTGTGCTCTGGGGCAAATAAGGGATAAAAAAGTTTTACTTCAGTACACGCCATGCTAGTATCAAATTTTCCTGTCCAAATTGATCTGCAACATGTGTTCAGAAGCCAAAGTGTTGTGTAAATCCATACACAGAATGCCTATGGAAAAAAAACAAAACAAACAGATAAAAATAAAATAAATGAGACACACAGTAACATGTTCCTGTGTATAGTTTCACAGGGGAAGGAACTGAAGAGAGATTTTCCCTCCCAAAGAAAAGTAGTGCAAAAGAGGAGCAGAGAGGAAGTGAAAGCATAAATACTTGTATTGCACTTACATAAAGAAAAGCATTTGAGAAAAATAAATAAACAAGGTCTGATTTCTTGACTGATCCGGGAAACAATTCAATTAAAATAATCAACATGCCAGATCTCCCTTCCTGATTTGCTTAAGTAAGTTTGCATTTGCAATTGTGGAATTAGATTGTGTGTATATGTAGTGTGTGCTTCCCTCCACCCTTTCTCCCCCAGGGAAAATCAAACTTACAAGGGGTCATTTAGCAAATGTCACAGGGGATTAAAAGACCTCAGGTTCCCAGAATTTTTGGCTACATTAACTACAGGGTTTGTATGCCTTAAAAGACAAATCTGGCTCAGATTTACCTCAGCTATCTCTGCTGGCTTAGCTAACCAAACCTCATTTAGATCACGTGTGTCTTTGGTCAGGAACTCTGCATTTGCTCTGTAGTGGATGTAATTTCTATTAGTTTATATTCTACTCAAACTAAAAAAGTTGAAATGTGCATTTTATTGCACCATCTTCTGAAACAGCTGCACAAATCAGATGCATATAACTAAAAATAAAAATCATATAAAACACCTAAAATATCTTAATGGCTAAGAGAATGAAATATGACATGGTGTTACCTTAGCACTTTGAAACATAAATCCCCTGAGCTTGGTGAAGTATTTCTTAAAGTGTGATAAAACGTTAAAGGTCTGTAACATAATCAAAGGTTATGTCCATGGTAAAAGGTACATTTCCAGTCAGACAGAGTAGATGATGTCTTTAGAAATGGGAAAAGAACCTGTTTCTTGATGTTGCAACAAAAGAAGGTACAGGAATAGCAGTAACAGCAATAGCAGAGCACACTGAAAATGATGAGAGCATCTTCTGATGCTCTCTAGGATTTTCCCCACACTGAGCACAGCACTTTGCTGCACAGACCCACAGTCCACAGACTCAGCAGGAAGAGGGTACCACCAATATCAGTCTGCTATGTTAAGTTCCATCCTCAATATATATGTAAATTCACAAGACAGTGTGACGATGTCTCTCAAGGAGTAATGTATGAAAGGCTAAAAGAGCTTAGACACACAAGTGATGGCAACCCTCAAATTTCTGGATTATGTAGGTTTTCTGTTTCACAGGATTCACACTGCTTACGTGAAAAAGACCTTTTCCACAGGTCTTGTTAATTTTAAGGGAACACAATTTGTCCCAAAGAAAACCAACACACAACTGTATTAACAATAGCCTACTTACAGTTATTTTTCTATCCCCTTTTTCACATGCCACTAATATTCAGAACTATTTGGCCTGTACATTGATGACTTCCAATTTCAATATTTGAATCAAGATGGACTAAATAAATGGTGAATTAAATCAGGAACCTTCATGTAGTTTTAAAAATAAAAGTATTTTAAACTATTTGGAATTTTCAATTGCTTCAAATGTGACACTGTTGCCATGCTGCAGTAAGGAGAAGCAAAGATTTTAGCAAAGAGCAAGCCATTAAAACTCAGTATGAGCCACATCAGTCAAAAATAAAGTCACAATTCAGAAATGTACTGCAACAGTCGTTTGCAGTAGCAGTTGTACATGCTGTTGGTTCTCCCTGATGAAAAAAATAAATTAAAAAAAATCACTGGATCACTGAAAATAACTTAAAAATTACCTGAATACTGTAATTTCGTTTGATTTTCTCTTTCTTTATGAATAGATCTATTTACTTAGTGAAGAAACAGAAAATACCAGGGTTCACAGGGTTCAGCTTTGTCCAGGTATGGGCAGGATTCATGGTTCCTCACCTGGGATAGATGCAGGTACTCAGAGTATGGTTACAGAGCATTGCTAGGAAAAGGAAAGTGCATTCGGAGAAGCTATTATAGCAGAGATTTGTCTGACAGAGAGAATAGAGAAAAGTGACATAAATGACCATGAGAACTCTGGCAGAGCAACCACAATGCACACAACTTGGATTTCTTGGATTTGGGAAAGTTACTGCTGTTTTCTTTTAAAATGCTGCCCTAATTAAGGATCAAGGTTTTAATTTTAGAAGGCAATCTGTCTCAGGGAGAATTGCTTTGGAAAACAAGTGAAATGGAAGAAGCTTAAAGTGAACATATAGGGAATGAGCATATTCCCTTTCATGAAAGTCTTTTAATGAGGAGAGAGAAGCCATCAATTTACCTTTCCTTCAGCCTACTAAATTAACCATACCAGCTAGAGGCATCCTGATAGAGGTGGCTCTTTACTTTTATTGCAAGTTCTGTGAAGCTCCATGAAAACCTGTTTCTGTATTACCCTTAAGTATTATAACTAGAAAGAAGTCCTTTTTATGACTAAGCTTCTGAGTACAGCATTTTAACTCCCAAGTGAACAGCACAACAGAAAAAAAAAAAAGCTGAATGTATCAAAAGAAGGCACATGGTCCCAAGTTAGCATAATTAATACTGACTTTATAGAACTAGTATCTCAAAGACTTAGAACTCTTTGAGTATAACAAGTGGATAAGTATTATCCATTATTATTATTTGCATTAATACATAGTCTAAGTTACAGCAGCTTGGTTCTATCATGGTCTAGTATACATATCCTGCCATGCAACTCTGCTTTGGAAACCTGTATTTGAAAGTCCCATACCCAAGTATTTCCCCTTTATACATGATCTAGAGCTGTGGACATCCTATTAAAGTTGCAAACACTCCCCTCACCCCTCACATTCCCCAAACCCAAAAATCTCAAAATCAGAAAAGCAAACAACCACAACAAAAGAAAACAAAATTCTCATCCAAACAGACTTTCAAATGTTATGTACATTAGCTTGACAGAGCAAAATCCATGAAAATATTATGGGTATGTGTATGTATATGTGGTTATATGTTCATTTGTATGAAGGGAGAAAGAAGGCAGAGAGGTATAAGGACTTACCTAGCTGTCACTGCAGAATTTCTAGGTTTAAAAAGCTCAGAGATTGTATTATGTCATAAGTCTCTGGGCTTCACTAATTCCGTGACTGCAGGCTTCTTTGTGATTTTGATTTTGCAATTGAAACTGATTGGCTGGCAGACAAAGGGACAGAAACAGCTGCAGCTGGTATTATTGATTATTTCCTCAATTTAAAGGAAGTAAAGCAGGAGGCTAACATCATTGAAGGACAAAGGCTAAGTTGTTGCTCTACATCTCTGGCAAAGCCAGTCACTGTCCGCTGCAGCATGCTCTAAATTAATTCATAAAATGTAGCTATTATCATTTTAATACCATAGATTGCTATAGAAGTCACAAGGACTTGCCTGTTATGGTGAGGTTTTAATCTCTTTTCCCCCCCGATAGTAAAAACTGAAATCTCTAATGTGTAAGACACTAAATCCAATATAAACATTCTGGAAACTGCTTTTGGGCTGTTATCAGTACTATGAATAACTTTCTAGCAATACACTGAGCTTATGCTAGTTAATGCCTACCCTGAGAGGTCCTGCCCTCTGAATGAGAATTGTGTCTTCTTAGGGAAAACAGAAGATAAATCTCAAACACCAGAAGATACATTAGTGATCCTCAATGGAGGGGAGAGGGAAAAAAAAAAAAGAAAAAAAAAAATCAAATTAGACCAGGAAATGTGTAAATTCAGAAAACAAATGATACAAATGTTATTTGTTTTGCCCCTTTCCTCTACCCCTTCTGATGCACTGACTTGACATTAGCCACTCTTATGTAGCTGTTCAATTTGAATGAAGGAAAGCAGAAAATGGTGTAAAATTAGGTTTGTATTTGCACAGCTTCCGCTTATGAGCTGCTGGATGGAGGTCTCTCAACGTGCTGAACATGACTTTACCTTAGGTAGTGGGCACTGCACTGTTTTAAGATGCAGTTTTAGAGCACCAACAGCAGGAGGAATCAGATGGTCCCTTGCAACCAACACTTCTACAACAAATCATTAGAATAACCAGTACGGTTATTTATTCACACACAAGATAATCAAGAGACATGCAGGAGCCTCTCTTACCTAAGCCATTGAGCCACTTTCACAGCCCTGATGCAGCACAAACTCCCCCACCTTCCCAGGCAGCCATTTTCAGTTCCTCACTCTCATTACCATTAGAAAGTTTTTCTAGCCTAGCTGAATCTCTTCACAGAATTTAAGCCCATCACTTGCTGTTCTGTTCTCCATGTACATACAGAACAGATGATCCCCGTCTGCTTTAAGGATTTGGAAGCTGTCCTTGTGTTCAGTCTCACGCTTCCCAAACTGTGCAGGGATCTTTTAAATAAATGCCCTCTAGGGTCTGAGATCATGCTTAGGTGGTCATAAAGACTGGATCTGTGCATCAGTGGATCATCTGAGAACAAATGTTATCTGCATGAGCAGATCTCAACGTTTGTGTTGAGAACACTGAGTACGATGCCTCTTCTTACACCCAAAGCTTGTGTTCTTCATCTGAATTTTGTCTTAGCCTACTCTTGTCTTCTTGCTGAAGTATTCTGTCTGTAACACTAACTAAACAAGGTCAGGTTTTTTCTGACCCTGAAGCTAACTGGCACAGGATGGCTTCCTTCCATACAGTTAAACTCTCATCCCAGATAACAGTATAACTTTGTCAGTACCGCCTATTGAGAACAGTTTCTGGCCTGTGCCCAGACATTGTCTAGGATAGTTAGTTTCCACTGGGAAGTAGTCTTACTAATGAGCATGTGCCAGGACTTGAGGCTTTCCTCTCTTTAATTTACAGCCGTAAATGTGGCCAAGGATGTTGACCCTATCGCGTTAGAGGAGAAATTTATAGCCACCAACCCTTTGGGATATCACAGTATCACCAAGGTTGGAAGAGACCTCAAAGATCATCAAGTCCAACCCGTTACCACAGACCTCAAGACTAGACCATGGCACCAAGTGCCACGTCCAAACCTGCCTTGAACACCTCCAGGGACGGTGACTCCACCACCTCCCTGGGCAGCCCATTCCAGTGGGGAATGACTCTCTCAGTGAAGAACTTTCTCCTCACCTCCAGCCTAAACTTCCCCTGGCACAGCTTGAGACTGTGTCCTCTTGTTCTGGTGCTGGTTGCCTGAGAGAAGAAAGCAACCTCCTGCTGGCCACAACCACCCTTCAGGTAGTTGTAGACAGCAATAAGGTCTCCCCTGAGCCTCCTCTTCACCAGGCTAAACAATCCCAGCTCCCTCAGCCTCTCCTCATAGGGCTTGTGCTCGAAGCCTCTCCCCAGCCTCGTTGCCCTTCTCTGGACATGCTCAAGCACCTCAATGTCCCTCTTAAATTGAGGGGCCCAGAACTGGACACAGTACTCAAGGTGTGGCCTAACCAGTGCAGAGTACAGGGGGAGAATGACCTCCCTGCTCCTGCTGGCCACACTATTCCTGATGCAGGCCAGGATGCCATTGGCCTTCTTGGCCACCTGGGCACACTGCTGGCTCATGTTTAGGCGGGTGTCAATCAGCACCCCCAGATCCCTTTCTGTTTGGCTGCTCTCCAGCCACTCCGACCCCAGCCTGTAGCTCTGCATGGGGTTGTTGTGGCCAAAGTGCAGCACCTGGCACTTGGATTTGTTCTGTTCCTGAGATTAGCTACCACCTTAGAAAAAGCTTCCAGAAAAAGCACTTGCTCCACTTTCAGACTGCTACTTTTACTTCATACATACTGCAACACCAGGCTGCTTACATCTCCCCACTTTCTAGGTATCATTTTTAGGCTAGCCTAAGAAGACAACATCCATGCAAAGTCCCTTTGTAAGACCCCATCTTGAGTACTGCATTCAGTTTTGGGCTCTCCAGTTTAAGAGGGACAGGGATCTGTTGGAGAGAGTCCAATGGAGGGCTATGAGGATGATTAGGGGACTGGAACACTGCCTGATTAGGAGAGGCTGAGGGACCTGGGGCTGTTAAGTCTGGAGAAGACTGAGATGGGATTTAATAAATGTTTATAAATATCTGAGGGCTGGGGGTCAGGAGTGGGAGGGGGACAGGTTCTGCTCACTTGCTCCCTGGGATAGGACAAGGAGCAATGGATGGAAGCTGCAGCACAGGAGGTTCCACCTCAACACAAAGAGGGAACATCTCTACTGTAAGGGTCCCAGAGAACTGGCACAGGCTGCCCAGAGAGGTTGTGGAGTCTCCTTCTCTAGAGACTTTCAAGGCCTGTCTGGATGCATTCCTCTGTGACCTGAGCTAGACTGTATGGGTCTGCTCTGGCACGGGGTTGGACTTGATGATCTCTTTGGGTCCCTTCCAACCCCTAACATTCTGTGGCCCTGTGACACACCATGAGAGATTCTGAACCCTTTGTTCAGACACTGAAAAACCTTCGCAACCCACAGCCAGTGAACTGTGGTTCCTCTTGTTCAAGGGCAGGTTGGATGAGGCCTTGAGTGACCTGTACTAGTGGGAGGTGTCCCTGCCTATGGCAGGGGGTTGGAACTAGATGATCCTTGAGGTCCCTTCCAACCTTACTATTCTATGATTCTATGATTCTCCACTGTTCACAAATTTGTGGTCTCTGTATGGCTAACATAGAAAGTTAAGGAAGGCCCTGCTGATGTGAATCTTCTGAATGCATCAGGATTTTCTGACTACAGAGGAAGTGCATTGACTTTTTGGGCCCCTCCCAGCTTCTGAGAGATAGAAAGACACACTTCCCAAATGTGCTGAAGCTGTTTTGGAAGTTGGTGTTGTAGGCTGTAAAGTCTGGATATGCAGGAGCTGCACAGCTCCAGATACTGAGGAAGATGCCACTTGCTGTTATATCTTGACTTTACAAACTACTGCCAGCATGGAGGGAAAGTCACTTTCTGCACCTGCCCTACCATGTCCATGCAGTACAACTACAATACCATTTACTAAGTCATTTGTCTTAAAGGTTTCTTCAGACAGGTAAGCTGTGGTCCTGTCCTTCAGAATGTCTTCTGCTTGTGCTTATTCCCACTGCTTACACTGTTTATACTCTTGTTGCAAGTAAGAAGGTTTCTAAGAAGATAAAACTGGATGAGTGAAAGATTCATATAGATCAGAGCTCTAATTCAGCCCCTACTTTGGACAGCAGTAAAACCTCCAGGTGTGATGGATCCTTATCTGCCTATGTGACTGTAGATTCCTTTGTCTAATGCCACTCTCACCTCTCCTAAAAAAGACCTAATGTAGCCTTGCATACTTAAAGAGGTATTTATTAATGTTTAAGCTTCCTGTAGATAATTTGGCTGCACTATGCAGCCATAAAATTTTACGACAGTAAACATGAGAGATGTGCCTAAATTGCACAGAAATGTTTCTAGACTGCCTATTTTATTTTTCTTTTATAGTGTCAGTCCCATTACATTCACGTTTGTGCTAATTTTACAAAAACTCGGTGTCAAAATTATTAAGGTGACAAATATGCTGAGGGAATTAATTTTAGCTATAGCCCCTGAATGATTGCATCCAGTACTTTTCAGTCTGAAGTGTACATATGTGGAAACTCTACAGAGAATGCTGCTATGCTTATCCAACTCCTGCAGTTGTCAGTGATGACAGTAAGAGATCATTAAAATGGGATTTTAATTGTGCAAATATTAGCATGGCCATCAGAGCACAATGCCTTTCAAAGTAATAACAAAAAAGTGCTTATTTCTCAACATTTTGAATAAATCTACAGTTAGGGTAAAAGAGAAATCCATAATTATTTAGTAATATAGTTTACTATTAAAAAAAAAAAAAAAAAAAAAAAAAAAAAAAAAAAAAGCTGAATATTATACAGAGGTCAGATGATCAATAGCTAGACCTTCTCTGGTACAAAACCAGAACAGAAAGAGCTACAAACCATCCCAGAATTAACACAGCATAGATTTCCATCCCAGAATTAACACAGCATAGATTTCCATAAAGATTGTAGACAGATTAAGACTATAAAGATCAGATACAGAACAGTAGAGCTTTTGAGGTTGGAACAGGTTAACAATATTCCTGCAAATTCATTCTCAGTGCCTACAAAGATGAACTTTCCCAGTGTGGAAGTCCTCAGCTGAGTGGAACAAAATAAGGCTTAATCCAGTATCTGAAGGGGGCCTACAGGAAGGCTGGGGAGGGACTATTGACAAGGTCTTGTAATGACAGGATGAGGAGTAATGGGCTTAAACTGGCAGAGGGGTTTTAACCTGGATGTTAGGAGGAAGTTCTTTGCAGTGAGGGTGGTGAGACACTGGCACAGGTTGCCCAGGGAGGTTGTGGCTGCTCCCTCCCTGGAGGTGTTCAAGGTCAGGTCGGATGAGTCCTTGAGAGACCTGTTCTAGTTTGAGGTGTCCCTGCCTATGGCAGGGGGTTGGGACTGAATGAGCTTTGAGGTCCCTTCCAACCTAAACCATTCTATGATTCTATGTTTGTATCATTCTATGTGTGTAAGTCAAACTACTTTTTTGGGTTTTTTTACACTGAAATTACTTCAGGCAAGATATTTCTTTTTGCTGCACTCTATCCATGTGTTAGGGGTTAGTGTGACTTGCAGTCCCCTCTGCCTAAGACAGCCATAAAATGACATGCAGGTCAATAAGGTACTCTCTCCTGGAATTTATCTAACTCAAACCACTGCAGGTAAGTCCTATCAGTTTGTTTACAGTCAACACTAACAAAACTAGCATGTCTGAAGTAACACACACCTCAGTTCTTCAGTACTGGAATGTTACTTGTCTGCATATTTTCTCTGTAAATATTTCCCTTTGCCTGCCTTCACTTTCTATGTCTTCCCACTGTTTTCCTTCCCATTGTGGTGACAGTACTAAATTTGAGTTAAATGACATTGCAGTTACAAAATCACAAGATAATGGTTTTCAGTTTTTCTACAGATATGATCCTTGTAAGATGTTTTCGTTTGTCTGAGGAAAGTATTTTTATGTCTGAGTTCAGAAAGCAGAACCTTGGTCTAGTAATAAGCTAGAACTACGTATCTGAACAACAGCTCCCTTTGAACCTTTGCAGAAAAAAACAAACAAAACAACCCAAACCCCTTTTTTCCTCTTCCAATAAAAAAAAAATTTTAAAAAAAAGTCTTTAAATGTATGCCCAAAGCAGACAGATACTTCTGAAATCTTGATGATTTCCTCATCATGAAGGTGCTGAGAGCCTGGAAGGGGTTGCCCAGGAAGGTGGTGGAAGCCTCATTCCCTGGAGGTGTTCAGGGCCAGGCTGGATGAGGCTCTAGACAGCCTGATCTAGTGTGAGGTGTTCCTGCCTATGGTGGGGGGGTGGGGGTGTGGAACTAGATGATCCTTGTGGTCCCTTCCAACCCTGACTGACTCTATGATTCTATGATAACACAGTACAGAGCCAGATCTACCATAGCACTGCAACAGTATTTTCCCAGAAAAAAAAGGATTAAATATTCCCAAATCCTACTTTCCTAACTCATTTTTCTGTTTGTTTCCCTTCATTCACTTTGCATTCATCTTTGGTGTAGCAGTTTAAGAGCTAGCACTCTATTTTGGTTCTAAATTATAAACAAGATAGAAGAACTTTCTGGATATTCTTTTGGATAGAGAGTGAATGAGCAGGGCATTGTTTGCAAAAGGAGAATAATGACCAAGTCTGTATCATTCATTGGTTTGCTAATTGGTATAAAAAGCCAATATATAAACAATTTCTCACTCTTTGTCCCCTTTGCCTTCTGCCTTCCACTCCACTGCTCCTCCACTGCTCCTCTGTGCATGGCTGAACAGTAACCTTGACTGAACTGATGACACCTGAGATCTTGCTGGTTTTCTGTCTGAGGGGAGAGAAGGTGACATTGTCCTCTTCTGGGCTTTCTTTGTCCAGGGTAGGATGATTTGCTTTCTGTATTATTTCTAAATTGTAAATAATTGTATATAATTGCAAATACATGTAAATATATTTGTATATATGCTTGTAAATTTAGCTTGCTGTAAAATACAGCTTTACTTTACTTCCAAGCCATCTGAGCTGATGTGCTGATTTCAATTTCATTTGAGGGGTAATTTAGTAGAATTATAGAATGGTTTAGGTTGGAAGGGACCTCAAAGCTCATCCAGTTCTAACCCCCTGCCATAGGCAGGGACACCTCCCACTACAACAGGTTGCTCAAGACCTCATCCAACCTAGCCTTGAACACCTCCAGGGAGGGAGCAGCCACAACCTCCCTGGGCAACCTGTGCCAGTGTCTCACCACCCTCACTGGAAAGAACTTCCTCCTAACATCCAGTTTCAATCTCCCCTCTGCCAGCTTAAACCCATTACTCCTCATCCTGTCATTAAAAGAGCTTATCAATAGTTCCTCCTCAGCCCTCCTGCAGGCCCCCTTCAGATACTGGAAGGCCATTTCAAGGTCTCCTTGAAGCCTTTGCTTCTCCAGGCTTAAGAGCCCCATCTCTTGTAGCCTGTCCTCATAGAAGAGGTGCTCCAGCCCTCTGAGCATCTTCATAGCCCTCCTCTGGACTCACTTTAACAGTTCCATGTCCTTCCTGTGTTGAGTTTCTCAACCCATCACATTTGGCTTACATCTGTTATTGATCTATAGCATAACAGTGAAGCAGCCACTGCATACAACTTTTTGCAATTCTTGTTCCCAACTTCATGGGTTTTTGTAAACTTACATAAGCAATTCAGCCAAGAGGGGTATGAACACATAAAGCAGAGAGTAGTTTGAATATCAACCTTTTATAACTTAGGCAAGGTTACTCCTGATGCCAGAGAAAAGCAGCATTACAAATTGTCCACTAGAAAGTTTATGGCTCGATGAGAAGTGCATCCGAGATGTAGGAATCACCGCACAGATTTCTGATGTCAAGGAGTATGAAATACTTCACAGCTATGTGGCTTTGCTTTGTAAAGGCAACACAACTTCTCCAAACAGGACAATAAAGTCTCTGGGCATCACCATACAGAGACTATCCCTCCTTCCCTCCAATTTTCCCTTGGAAAAGGCAACTTAAGAGAAGTTTATGTAAATATCTCTCTCTAAGCCCAAAAGAGATCTTTCAGCCTCTCCAGTATAAATCTTTTTCATGTGAACATCTGCATAATTTTACCCTATTTTCTCTGTCATCATCAGTTCTCATCTTAGCTTTTCCTCCAAATAGAGGACTCCATAGCTTCCTAAGTAGGCCGACATACTCTTTTATAATGCAAGAAAATGCAAACACTAAAAGACAATTAAAAGGAAGCAAACTTAAAAAAAAAAAAAAAGAAAGAACTACCTTTGTTATTAAATAAACTATTGAACCTGCAGAAGAAAATACTACTAGAGGAGAAAAGGAGGATTCTGAAATGAATTTAAATAAATAAAATAAATAGAATTATTCATTGAGCTATGATTACAGTTTCAGAGGGAATAGAGACTTTGTGCCTTAAGACACAAAGCAATCACACTTCGCTTGAGGTAAAGAAGTAACTTCCTTTTCAGGTATTCATGCTTATTTGTTATGGTCATCCTTTCCATCTGTTAAGCAGTCAGCACAGGTATTCAGAGAAAGATGAACTGGATCAGTGAGGCAGTAACATAGTTTGGTTATATAGCAGTTACTATTATAAGATTCTTATATATTCTACATTAGAAAAAAACTAAATAAATCACCACTTTTGTGCTAAAAAGCTCTTACAAAATATTTTTTTAGCTGTATGGACATATATTTATTGAATTGGAATTTCTATTGCATAAATCAATTCTCTAGTCTCAGAAAATGCTCAACAAAAAATGAAGTCTAATTTTTTTCCCCCACAAGGCTATCATGACCACAAACCTTACAAAGGATGGGAAGTCTAAAGCATGCATTTGAGAAAGAGAGTGTCAAATACTTTCTTGAAGAGTACTATAAAAAAGGAAAAAAAGAAGAAAAAGGAAATAAAAATCCTGTCCAAAGGGGTATCTTACTAGCAGCAGCTATAATATAACTAGACATAAAAATAAAACAAATTGCAGGGGATTATTGACCAGCTGTAATTTGTATATTTCCACACACATTTACCTACCAGCCAAAGTGCGAGGCAAATCGATGTGCTTCAGTTCAGAGCACGCAAGAAACTAAATTTCATTTAACTCAGTCAATGACCTGCCTGCAGGCTGACATAATTTACCTTCACTAGTCTCTGGTGGATACCAATTTTGACTTCATCTTCTACAAAATGATATTTCTGTAAATTACTGAGCAATCCAGATTTGGACATTAGGCCAAATAAATCATGCAAGCCAAAACAGTTGTAAGAAACAGTCCTTACATTACCCTATCAATGATCTCCAGGCTGACTGTGTTAGAAGAGAGAGAATTCAGGCTACATGCTCAGTATGTTCACCCTTCCATGGTGCAGATTATTGGCTGTAATGTCTGGCTGCATTTGTGGAGTTGGATGCTGTCCTTGCAGAACCAATGGCAAAATTTACAATGGCCAAGTTATCTGCTTATGCGTGAGTTGTACTTCAAACAAGGCACAGAGACTATCAAGCTTGCATCCTCAGCAATCTAGGGCAAGATTTCACCAGAGTCCCAGACCCATCAATGTCTCAAAATGTGAAATAAACCTTTAAGAAAATAACTTATGGCTATTCATGACTACAGTCACTAACAAAATGGTGCAAAACTATTCTCCATAAAATGTAATTGGTGACCTCAGAAAAGCCCTAATAGCTAAAATAAACTACCCCTCCTATGACTTCCTAAATCAATAACAACAACATTTGAATATGAAGTTAGACCTTCTAAACTCAATAGAAATGTCAGTGACAGTAAATTTCAAGGAGACCTCATACCCAAAAAACATGAAAGCTCTTCAATAAACAGAAGAAAAAAAATCTTCTAGCTGTGTCCCAAGAAGACCCAATGTATCTCCAGTGTAGAACAGGCATCCTCAGTTCAAGAAACCATCCATCTGCCCTACCAGAATGAGATGTTCTTAACACCACAAACATACAGCTTGGAGGAAGAATCCTTTTAGTCAGGTTTAAGTGCTGATGAAAGAAATATTTCCAAGTGCTCCTTTGTGTTCACAGAGGCTAAAAATGTTCTTTTATGTTTCAGGGCTTTTTTGGTTATTTTCTTTTTCTTTTAATAAAATGAAAGATACTCTTACTGCATCATATGATTCCATGATCTGAGGACTGAAGAAAAACACCAAATGTCTTGAGAGCTGGCAGCTCTGAGAGTGTTACAAAACAAGCCCCTGAGCCAACTAGACTGAAAGATGTTGGCCTTGCACAGTTGCTATAGCATAAGGATAAATGTTTAAGTTAAATGTCTATAGCACAAGGAAGCTGTCTCTGACTTCAGATGTTTATGTAGAAACTCGATTAGGATAATAGCAGATGCCACAGTATACAGAGCTGTCAGGAGAAAACACACTCCCAACAGTTTCCCCAAAGGGGACATGATGGAGCTCTGGTTCTGCTGGACCAAAAGCCTCAGTGCCAACCTGCAGCATATCTGGGCAAGCAGAAAGAGGAAGGCAGAAGGCATGCATTATCCTTACAAATGTGTAGCAAGCCAGGTGCACTAAGTGGTGTTGCTCTCTCAGGAGAGTGTGCTTAATTCTGTTTGGAGCAGAGCAGCTCCCATCTAAACAATGGATTATACCAAACTGGTCCAACTATGCTACATAGTGCACTCAGTTTTGTTCCAGTGGCTGCTATATCTAGGACATGGAATGATTCCTTAAAATACAAACTGCAGTTCTCTTCCTGCACCAACTCCTTATTCTCCTCCAAAGGAACAGGCAGGCAAATGAAGAAATAAAGGAAGATCAAAACTGCTTTACTAAATGCTGTTTAATTCCTGTTTGTTGTCTTGTCTTTGTTACTCATTGAACAAATGTCTTATGAGGAGCAGCTGAGAGAACTGGGCTTGTTTAGCCTGGAGCAAAGGAGGCTGAGGGGAGACCTCCTCCCTCTCTCCAACTGAGGGGAGACCTCCTTGCTCTCTCCAACTACCTAAAAGGAGGCAAGAGTGAGGTGGGTGTTGGTTTCTTCTCCCTAGTAACAAACAATAAGAAGAAATGGTTTCAGGATGAACCAGAGGAGTTTAGATTGGGTAATAGAAGAAACTTCTTCACTTGAAAGGTCCTCAAAGACTGGAACAGGTTGCCCAGGGAGGTGGTGGAATCCCCATCCCTGGAGGTGCTCAAAAAGACACAGAAATGTGGTGCTGAAGGACATAGTTTAGCACCAGGATTGTTACAGTTATATAATGGTTGGACTTGATGATCTTAAAGGACTTTTCCAACCAAAATGATTCTAAGAAATAGGCATAACTACTCACACCAAGAGAGCAGAATTTAGGTCATTCTCTCACCTACTTTGGCATAGAAGATGGCTCTGCTGTGAAAGTGTGGTCTCAATGCATGCTAGCACAGATAAGTACCACATAACTGTCAGCTGAAAGAAAGGAAGATTTTTACCTGTGTTGAGTCCAAATCCAACATGAGAAGAGATTGACAGGCCACTAGCCAGGTAATAATTCCACTGTGTAGGAAAGAATGTTTCTAGCACTTTTCCTTTTGAAATAAACATTCAGAATGCTGAAATTTTTGTGAAATTCCTACGAAATGGATTCTGATCAAATGGAAATGTTTTTCTTCAATGGCATTGAAACATTGTACTTTGAGATTGCAAATTGGTGTTATTCAAGAAACAAATATAATCTATTATGATTTTTTTAAACAAGTATTGTAAATACCATCATGAAGTATCAACATTATCAAAATACAGTAAGAGAGTCAAAATGATTTATTGATTTCTCATCAAAAAATCTTGATTCTTACAATGCATTTAAAAGGAAATTTCAGGTGAAAAAGATATTGCAGAGAACTTTTAAAATGGAACTGTGCTACTATTTTCCTCTGTCATTATTTCATTGTTTTCACTAACAAAGGCTGCAAGTTTGCTAGTGATGCAGGGAAGAAGCAGCAATGGCTCATGGCTTTTTTTGGTGTATCTTCAGCTTTTCTTGACTGACTGTGTGTACTGAGCTCTGTCACTGCATTTAGTGGAATCCTAATACTGGTGAGAGGAGTTCACATTTTTACTCTAATGAGGATGCTAATGGGTCTACCTCTCTGAGTAGACATTCTCTCACATAAAACTTTCTGGTTTTTTATTTATCTGAACTTGGTCTATGTATGGTGTTGATTATATCTCACAGAGCTGTGGCCAGGCAACCAAGTGACCTCTGGTCTGAAACGTTTGGAAAACCTGGAAACAAGTAAGTGGATGAACTACCACTACAGCTTTGTGTTCTTTCCTGTGATCCCATCTCTTTTTTTTTTTTTTTTTCCCTGTAGAGACAGATCAATGATAAGAATTAAGTATTATTACTTCAGATATTGTACTATCAAATTATTCAGCTGACATTAATATTTTTCTTCCTCTTTCTTACTGTGTCATGGAAGGATCAACCATTGAATCACATAGAATCATAGAATCATAGAGTAGTAAGGTTGGAAGGGACCTCAAGGATCATCTAGTTCCCACACCCTGCCATAGGCAGGGACACCTCCCACTAGCACAGGTCACTCAAGGCCTCGTCCAACCTGGCCTTGAACACCTCCAGGGAGGAAGCAGCCACAACCTCTCTGGGCAGCCTGTGCCAGTGTCTCACCACCCTCACTGCAAACAACTTCCTCCTAACATCCAGTCTAAATCTCCCCTCTGCCAGTTTAAACCCATTGCCCCTTGTCCTGTCATTACAAGACCTTGTCAATAGTCCTTCCCCAGCCTTCCTGTAGCCCCCTTCAGATACTGGAAGGCTACTCTAAGGTCTCCTGGAAGCCTTCTCTTCTTCAGTCTGCAGAGCCCCAACTCTCTCAGCCTGTCCTCAGAGCAGAGCTGCTGCAGCCCTCTGGACCCACTCCAACAGTTCCATGTCCTTCCTGTGCTGGGGGCTGCAGAACTGCACACAGGACTCCAGGTGGGGTCTGATGAGAGCAGAGTAAAGGGGGAGAATCCCCTCCCTTGCCCTGCTGGCCACATGTTTAAGGACTTTTAAGGGTGTGTTTTGTATGAATGCATACATATATGTTTTATGTCAATTGTGGATCTTCTGAACTGTAAAGCCTATTCAACACTGAAATTATAATCATGAATGGATGGGGTCTCACAGCCTGAAAAACTGACACAAGTATTTACGAGAACATTTGGTACCTGTGTAAATCCAGAAGATAGAAATTGAAAATTGTTCAATTGAAAATTATGTAGTCCATTTTTGAAGCCTGTTTTTCACTATTCCTGTATGGTGACATGAACTCTGAAGGCCCAGAACATGTAGCAAGCCTCAGGGTTTGCACTACTGTTTGTGCAAGATAAAACAACCATACCTTTCTCCTGGTGCATAGTAGGAGGAAAACACCTGGGGAATCCTGGACAACTGCCCCAGAGGCATCTTTTTCCAGCAGGTTTAGGAAGAAGCAGACAGAGCAATTTAAAAGGAACACACCCAGAAGCAGCTGAGAGGAAGAAGCACTCTTTGGGGGTGAGCTTGTCTGCTCTAAGAGTATCCTTAAAGCTAAGGATACATACAACTATCAAATCTAACTACCTATACAGGGTGGAATTGGAAATGAGATCACAAAGACTTCTATTTAAAAAAAAAAAAGTATTCAGTTGGAGAATCTAATTTTGAAAGTACTTTGGGAGCTTAAAGGACAATAGCTCTGAGCAATTACATAATATGGCACACACATGATTTCAGGAAATTAAATGTGTTCAAGTATGGGAGTGGAGAGGGAACAGGTGGGCTTGAGAAAGGCCACCTTCATTACAGTTGCTTTCAGGCACTTAACAGTTGAAGCCAGTTTGTTGTCACTCCAGGTCTTTCTCAGAAGAAAGGGAGAGAAATGGGAAGTTCCATATGGCGAACCTGTATGTGCTTAAGCGCTTATGAGTTCTGCCTTCCCAAGCCTCTCCTTAATGATCCTGGAAACACAAGGTACCTGCAGACACACAGCAAACTCATCACCTTGTATGAGGAAACATGCAATCTGTAAAGAAACTGCTCATCTCACTTCAGTTCCACTTTTGTACTCCTACAAAAGAGGGAAGAAATGAAAAGAAAGAAGACTCCTGATATTAATTTAAAGAAGGTTTATGAAGGAACCGCACAATTTGGAAGTCAGTGATGAGGAATTTTTACTGATCTCTTTCCAGTCCAACTCCTCCTCCCTTTGCAAGTTCCAATTAACAGCACCAGAAGTGACAGTAACACCTACAGGACAGTAAACACATCACATTAATTCTGCAGGGGGAAAAAAAAAAAAAAAAAGGCAAAATATTAGCAATTGAAAGACTAATTTTAGAAAAGACAATAAAATAGTTGGAGAGTGAATGTGAAAGGCCACTGAATGACAGATGAATGGAGATAAGATGTGTAAGAAGGATGATTTTAAAAAGTACTCATAACATTGCCTGTTAGGATAAACTGTGCTGTGAAATTGATTTATGTTTGATGACGTGGTCTTTGTTTCTGCCATACCAGCCTCTACAGGTTTGATTAAAATAAATGCCAACTACTGGCAAAAGAAGCAGTCTTTTGGGACCCATGGAAAAGACAGACAAGGCAAGAGGATTATTTGTTCACAGGGTCAAGGAATAGAAGACTATTAAATAGAGAAAATGTTTGTTGATTCACAATTCGAAGGGAAAACTGAACCTATGCAGATGGAGGTCATTGGGAATTGTTCTAATTAGCAAAGTGCAATAAGATAGATCATCTGTTTTCTGCTTCCTCTCCCAAGTGTCCAAATATATCACATCAAGAACAGCTGTCAGGAAATAAATAAATAAACAAACCACGTGAGATAAAAGTGTTATGAAAACCAGCACGCACCAACCACAGCTTCTTTAGTCTCTGGAGCTGTGCCTCACTATGAATTCCTATCAAACACAGTCATGAACATATCTCTGCACTAAAGTTTCAACATAAATGTGGATTAGAAGTGTATTCCTATAGATTTAATCTAGCTGTTGCTAAAATAATGAAAGAATCCATATGTAATGAACACTAAACTGGTACACACAGACCTATGCTCTCATTAGAAGCTGATTACAAGCAATCTATTTCTCCAAGGCATTGTCACAGCACTGTTGCCTTATTCTTTTCCTGAAAGGGATGCTGATTGAAGCAAAAAAATGCCCACAAGCCCCAGTATAAATAGACATGTTACATGTTTCCATAGAAAAAGCTACTCTCCACTATGTTTATGATGCAATCATAATTCAAAACATCTCACACTGTATATAAGTTACTGTTACAGATGTGGATTTTGAAACTTCACAACACACAGACACATGGTTTATTATGGAAAGGAGGGGGAAGAAAAAAAAAAACAACCAAAAAACCCCAAAAAAGAAAACCTAGAGTTTACTTAGGAAAAAAAAAAAAATCCTAAATAAATAATTCATACTTGGATGAACTGAATTCTAGTCTTTTAGAAGGTGCCAACAGATGGTTTACATTTATAGAAAGCTCACTTGCTGACTTTGAAACAGAAATTAAAATTCATAAACTATATCATTAGTTCTCCTTTGAAGCACCATTATGTTTATGAGGAGGATTTGTATTTCCCCAGGTGAATAGTCTTTAATCATAATTTTACTAAAGAAAAAGTGCAACATGTTACTTTTTTACCTTCTGTTTTATGTTTGCAGGTTTAAAGTGAAAACTAATCTAATGATCAAAGGACAAAGTGAGGAAAGTGGAAGCTGGGCCAGGCTGATTTTCCCAACTATTATAAATTTCAAAGCAATTATATAGAGTTTTCCCACTTCTTAAATGAAGGACATTGTACCATCAGTCCTCATGCTATGGGTTCATAGACTGTGACTTCAGCTTATAATATTCTAGCTTCCACTGAGCACTGTATTCCAAACAATAATCAGTGAGCTTGCAGCTCATGTAAAAGTGGGCATGTAGCTCTTCCCAGTTAATTTTAGTGACTCCCTAGAGTAAGCACAGCTAATATAATAGCCTGGTATTATTGCAACACTTCATTTTTTAGCTAGACTAAATGTTAGCACCTAACAGGGTTATGATTAAGGCTTATTTTACACCTATAAAATATAAAGTGATTAGCTTTCATTAAGTATTGTCATACATCTTTTTCCTTGCTCCATAGTCGATTTACTGTTTAATATCTATTTGTGATAAAGCAGAGTAATATTTAAGAGGCTTAGAAGAATCCCAGTAGATGGGAGAAGAGTTTGCTTTTGCAGGGTCAGGCACAGGACAGAGGAGCTCTCTTTGTTCAGTAGAAGACTGATGAACTTAAAATC
This sequence comes from Ramphastos sulfuratus, assembly GCA_013399055.1. Classification (NCBI taxonomy): domain Eukaryota; kingdom Metazoa; phylum Chordata; class Aves; order Piciformes; family Ramphastidae; genus Ramphastos; species Ramphastos sulfuratus. Next base: position 63,018 of record WBNM01045816.1, read on the forward strand.
TCATTTAATAAGTAAGCTTTGTTAAAAGAAAGTTGACAAAGTAAGAACTCTTAAGAAAAGACTCCCTGAATATTCTGTCCACAGCTCACGTGCCCTTACAGATTTGGCAGTATTAATATATCACTCCATGGTGATGCACCAGCTGAGATCAACAGTTACCTGGGCATTGTGGGCAGATATGAACAGGCTTCCTACAGTTCAGCACTTAAACAAAGTATCAAAATGAGATGTGCCTCCTTAAGATCACTTGTCCACAAAGGTATTACATGAGGGTGGGAATGAGCAGTGCAGATCAGCCTAAAATCAGTACCTAAGTCAGGCAGTGAAAACCACACAGAATCACACACAGAGAAACATTCCAGTTGGAAAAGACCTCCAGGATCATCAAGCCCAACCATTATCCCTACTCTACAAAGTTCACCCTTAAACCATATCCTCAAGTACCACATCCAAACGACCCTTAAACACATCCAGGGTTGGTGACTCCACCACCTCCATGGGCAGCCCATTTTGATGCCTGACCACTCTTTCTGTGAAAAAATGTTTCTTAATGTCCAGTCTAAACCTACCCAGTCACAGCTTGAGGCCATTCCCTCTCTTCTATCACTATTTACCTGTGAGAAGAGACCCTTGCTGTTCCCAGAGATCATCTCCAAAGATGTCTGCAACCTGTCAAGTTTGCATGGCACTTAACCTTTTCTGCAGTGAGTGTAAGATCTAGCAGCAGAACTCACAGCAATTTCACATGCAGTGGATCTTCATAGTTTTCCCTTCACACTGCATCACTGGCAAACTGAGGTGACCTGCACATTCACTTCAACTCAAACACATGGAAAATCTAAACATTTCCTCTATTTATTGTACTATGCTTGCCTAATACTGAAATAAATACAGGGGAAAACCCAACCTGATTGCTTCCAAGGCAAGTTTCCTTAATTCTGGTTAGTGTGGGACTCGATCCATTTAAAGTCAGAGTGGTATAGAGATACAGTATATAACATAGCATGAAGAGGTAAATAGGTTATCAGTGCCTTACGAATAAATCTGAATAGAAAAGGTGATCAGTGTGTTGTAACAGAAGCATTTTTCACCTGAGAGTGTGAAACACAACCCATTCTGTCAAAGAACAAACTGAATTTTGCTAATTCTTACATTCAGACTATTTATATTTAATATATATGCTAGCTCTCTCCCAACCCAAACCATTCTATGATTTACCTTCAATAACAAGCCCCAGGAGAGCACTATACATTACACTTGAATCTGGACTGAGTCCTTCACTTTCCATCCTCCCATGCCCTGTTCACACAAACACATTTCCCCCCAAAGGCTCAGTCTTATTCAGGAGAATTAGAGGGTCTATCATTTAAACACCAAAAGACAAAAACTCAACATTGCTCTTACTGTAAATTGCTAAGATGTGGAAGAAAGCTACTTTATACGACCAGCTTAGGGACTGGTGAAAGCAAAACACAGCCTGGAGGAATACAGTTTTCTTAAGACTGTGTTTTGGTACTGAAAGCCAAAGGCAATGTATTCAATTAGAGGAAATAGTTATTTTCAATATATTTTATAACTACTACTGAATTCAAGCCTCCTATTGCTCTCTTGGGGTTTTTATGCACTGGAGTCTTTGTAAACTAATAAAAAAGACATGCTATCATAAAAATGAGAATAGGCTGTGTCCCTTGATGGAAAATAATGGAGAAGCTCCCAGTTCAAATAGTATGATAAGAAGCTCATTCACAAGGTCTTCAGAACAACAATTTTGGGTTTTTTAAAGTCTATTAATATCTTCCATGACTAACAATATAGACTAAATCAAAAGCACACATGGTATGTTTTCAGTTATCTGCTCAGTTTGGGTGGCTATCAAGAATATGTTTTGCACTGAAACAGTCCTTCCCACTTGTCCTTCCTCTCAGTGAGCCACACTGTTCTGAAAGCACCTGAAAAGATACCTGCCTTGCTTTGTGAGTTGGACTCAGATACACAATCAGTTTCCTTTGTGAGATACTTGAAAGATCAGGCTGCCAAGAGCAGGCTGCCCTGTCCATAAGTGATTTAGCAGGTCTGTTTGCATGGTGATATAAGCTGTTTCTTTCCTAGTGGTGTCAGAATATGAACGCTTCCAAAGCTCTAGAGAATTTCACTGGGTTAGATCCAGGTCCATTATTAATATCTAATTTCCTGACTGATATTAGGAGCCTCATTAATATTCTGAAATTTGACCATTAATATCACATATTGGTTGTTAAGGAACTGGAAGTTTCTGATCCTTAAAATAATTTTTTTCCCCTTAAAATTCAAGATGTATATTTTTATATATGCAATCTAAGTTTCCTGGAACTCAGAGAAAATTAGGTAGACTAAATTCAAACAGCCTATTCATTGTTTGCTTGCAGAGAGACTTATTCAAAACAAGAAATAATAAATTGATTAGGCTTTTTTTTTTTTTTTTAACAACACCTGTAAATTACTGTGTTGGAAATCTGCCTATTACTAAAAAGGTTATGAACAGCATAAATAATTTCACAGACAATCTGCCTCATGTAGCTGCTTATTATATGGTTTTTGTTTAATAAGGGGACAAAATAAGAGATGCTGCTGAGTGACTCAATCTGCCATCACTCAGATGCAAGTTCTTAGCCTCTCCTAGTCCAAACACTTGAGGGCTTTCTTGAATGAGTGAGTATAACTTTCTAGATGCAGACAAATAAACTTGCAAATATTTCATTTGCCTGGTAGAAGTGATACTCACAAACATATCTCCACTGAAAAAAACAGTCTCTTACTTAATGTTATTACTACTCTGAAGAAATTTTTGAATAGTGAATGTTTCACAGGTGTATTAGGTCTTAGGTTTGTAAATATTTCATATACTATTTTGCACAAATTACAGTGACACTACTGTAGAAAAGAGAGGAAGAAACTCATACCTGCATTCACATAATGCTGTTCTCATTACCACAATCAGCCCTAAAGCACATTTCTTTTCCTGAATTGTATTAGTATATATCTGTATAGTCATACCTGTAGGAATGATAAGCCCAGTGACTTTGGATATACCTGGGTCATACTTCCTAATTTCTATAAAAAAAAAAAAAAAA